>CM054113.1:238604779-238656780 GCA_028673005.1 Tanypteryx hageni | reverse complement strand
ATTTCCGAGTTCCATCAAAAGCTACTAGATCTACCCACTTACTTAATGTTCCTTAATTTAAAATTTCTTTTGCCCAACGCTCTTCTATCGACTTCCCTCCCTTTTAAATTCCTTACCGCCAAATATTGATTCTTTCTCTATCTCTTGTAACTCCTTCTTAAAAGCAGCCCTGAGTAATATTTTTGTAAATAGATGAAATAATATTGTTTTTATAATTTTTGTACATTACATGTAATTAATTGGTGTTCATTTGTTCTGCTTGTTTGTACCTAATTATATTTTATGTATTATATTTTATTGTTACCAGGTTCACTTTAAATTGGCGATAACGCTGTATGTGAGCCTATTTAGTAAATAAAAAATAACAATAATCCAAGAAGTTGGTTAGCCAAAAATACACACACACCCTATTTCCTCCTTTAAGAAATTTCTAGATCCGCTCCTGGACGAAATAGGAAGTGCGAGTTCATTTAGGAAAGGAGAGAAGATTGAAGAGGAGAGAGAGGAGGAATGGGATGGAGGAGGAGAGGGAGTGGGAGGAAGGAGAGGGGGGAAGGGGAGGGAGAAAAGTGATTCTACTCCATGCACTGCGAAATCCGATCCCTTAAATCGTAAGTGCCAATGGCACCGCCACGCGAATGTGTTACGAAGCTACACTGTCACTATTTCATTATTTGCACCGTCGCGTCGCAGAGTTCGTTTCAGTTATTTACCACATGAGGTGAGTAAATAATTCCACACAGGTTACCATGGGGACGACATTAGGAAAAGAGTGAAGAGTTTATCACTCGAGAAACGAAGGACGAGACAGCGCCGGTTCACAGGGGCAAGGAGAAAGATAGAGTTAGAAGAGGGAGATAAAAAGAGGGAGATAGGAAGAGGGAGATAGGAAGAGGGAGATAGGAAGAGGGAGATAGGAAGAGGGAGATAGGAAGAGGGAGATAGGAAGAGGGAGATAGGAAGAGGGAGATAGGAAGAGGGGGATAGGAAGGAAAGAGAGAGATAGAGAGGGAGGAGGGAGATAGGGAGGGAGGAGGGAGTTAGATCCCATTCCGCCCCCTGCCGCAAGGACCCCGCTGCCGCTGTGGGAAGCCACGGAGGACATCCTGGAGATCGGATCACTTCTCCGAATTTTGATGCCTCGAAAGACGCACTTCGAAATTTGCGCGGTTCCTCGCCATTGATCAAATCGGAAAAGGGTTCTGGAGCAGTAGGAAAAAACAACATTGCCAGGGTTCGGCATCCCTTCCGTAATGCGACATATAAATTCTATCGCTAACCGCGAGCCCATAATATCAGAATTCGGGGCAGATTTCTCCATCTGAATCTCAAATAACAAAGCGTATTGCGAATCAAAATATCAACTTCTTATGCCTTCGAAACTAAAGAGAAGAGAAACATTTAAAGAGGAGCTAAATTCGCGTTCTTATTTTCACCGAGAGTCGTGCCAACTGCGAATCGCAATTTCCGAAGCCAATAAATCACGCGAACAAGGAAATGTAACTTAACAAAAGGATGCGAAAGGGAAGTATGATGCAACTGGATTAAAACAGACCAGAACAGAGAGACAGAGGATAAGGAACGGGGGGAGAGAGGAGGAGGGAGGAAGGGGCGGTCCGGGGACTGCTAGGCGCCGAGCCGCGCATATATTCAAGGGAAGACCCGATCCTTCGGCATCCTTCCGTCCCGAAAAATACGCGCCCCTTTCCAAACAACTGCCGCGGCGGAGGAAAGACTCTGCAAGCGGAAGCATAAAATAAGGCGCACCGCGAAGCGTGTAGAATGGGAGGAGGAGACACGTCCAATGGAGATCCTTGAAGGGGGAGTGGAGGAGGGCGAAGTTGAGGGAGAGAGGGGGGATGGAGAGAGAGGGGGGGGATGGAGAGAGAGAGAGAGGGGGGATGGAGAGAGAGAGAGAGGGGGGGATGGAGAGAGAGAGGGGGGATGGAGAGAGAGGGGGGATGGAGAGAGAGGGGGGGATGGAGAGAGAGGGGGGATGGAGAGAGAGGGGGGGATGGAGAGAGGGGGGGATGGAGAGAGAGGGGGGATGGAGAGAGAGAGGGGGGATGGAGAGAGAGAGGGGGGGGGATGGAGAGAGAGAGAGGGGGGGGGATGGAGAGAGAGAGAGAGGGGGGATGGAGAGAGAGAGAGAGGGGGGGATGGAGAGAGAGTGGATGGAGAGAGTGAGGGGATGGAGAGAGAGGGGGTAGAGAGGGGAATGGGGAGAGAGGGGAATGGGGAGAGAGGGGAATGGGGAGAGAGGAGAATGGGGAGAGGGGGGGATGGGGAGAGGGGGGGATGGGGAGAGAGGGGGATGGGGAGAGAGGGGGATGGGGAGAGAGGGGGATGGGGAGAGGGAGGATGGGGAGAGGGGGGGGTGGGAGGGAGAGGGGGATGGGAGAGAGAGGGGGGAGGGAGAGAGAGGGGGGGGAGGGAGAGAGAGGGGGGGAGGGAGAGAGAGGGGGGGAGGGAGAGAGAGGGGGGATGGAGAGAGAGGGGGGGATGGAGAGAGAGGGGGGGATGGAGAGAGAGGGGGGGGGATGGAGAGAGGGGGAGGGAGAGAGAGAAGGGGAGGGAGAGAGAGATGGGGAGGGAGAGAGAGAGGGGGAGGGAGAGAGAGAAGGGGAGGGAGAGAGAGAGATGGGGAGGGAGAGAGAGGGGAGGGAGAGAGAAAGGGGGAGGGAGAGAGTTGGAGAGAAAGGAGCCAGGCGCTACAAGGCAGAAGAGATGCAACTAGGGATTCGATAAACGAAAACATAGAATGAAATGACAGGCGCAGACAGACTACGTACTCCATATAAACTACTAGAAAATAATAAACTGATGTGGGCAACACATGACTTTCTCCATATTTATATGGCAAATTACATGTTGTTATGACAAGAGTAAAACACCCACTTCCGGTCGACCGATTTTTACCAAAAACTAATCAGATCTTCTAACTTTTATAAAATGTTAAATATAAAATTTTGCCTTGACCTGATAAATAGTTTTTGAGTTAGAGCGCCCACAAATATCTATCACATACAGACAGACACACAGACATCATCGAGAAAATGGTCAAAACATGTTTAGGGGACCTCAAAACGTGTATTTCCGTTGAAATCTCGAGTTCGATTTTTTTCATGAAAACAATACTTTCTCTATACTTCGTACATGGAGAAAGTAATAATACTGATCCAGAATTGATCGAATGAGTGCATAGCATACACCCAAAAGAAACAGAGTTTGGGAAATGATAGAACCTGGGCATTACCACCGAGTTTTAAAAAAGCGGACTAAGATAATGAGATGGATGCACACGTAATAACGAAAAGTCCAAATATATACCGCGCAATAAAAAACGAGGATCCTTCATCATTATACAGACTGAAATTATTGAAAATAACAATTTAACGTACAGTAAGTAATTTACATAGTTACGTTTTAAGTAGTTGCTTAATCACAATAATTGTACTGGTTTCCCATGCGAACTATCTAATTAAAAATTTCCGCAATTGCATACAAAGTAAAATGGTTCGAATTCCATGCTGTAAGTAACGTATACAAAGACTAATTATTACTCAAATTACTATTAATTGTTATTTAAACACGACACGTGCATCCTTCTTTCTTCGTTTCGTTGAATTGGCCACTTTGGCACTTGGAATTCTGAAGGAGTTTAAAGCCAGCGACATCGGCGATGGGAAAATTTTCATACCCTTTCAAAGGATTTTCGTCCACCAGCAGGGCAGAGAGGAAGAATTGCAATATTTCTATAAATGCTATGAAAATTTCATTTCGGCGACACAAATTCCCTCAAATTCCTATCCCTTACGTAATTTCTTCGTTTATTCTAGGAGTTGGCAACTGAATTAATAAAAAGAGCGACTATTTTTCAAATTCAATGCAAAACCCAACAGGAGAAGAGCTGCAGCACTGGTGAATACGATGGTTCTTGTTTTAAAAAAGCAATTCATATTATCGAACATTTGGTCAAATGAACCTGAACTTTCGGTAAGCGAAGTCAGGATCAAATAGTATATTTTAGGCGCTTTATAAGGAAGAAGTTGGTTTAGGGAGCCGCAGCCGAATCCTTAAAGAGCCGCACATTGGCGAGCCATGATCTATGTAACACCTCACAATGCTTAAATTGACTTAGGCTCTTTCGATCGGCCTCGCTCCTTTCGAGGATTCAAATTAAACACACAGCACAAATTATAATTAACGTGGAGGACACCGACCGAAGGTGTAACCACGATTATTAAAAATGGCGCTTAATTAAAATCACGAGCGCCTCTGAGTTTTAGGTACATTTAAATTGCAACATGTATATCAGTGTTTCCCAAGGGGCTTCAGAGGTTTTTCGGGTGCGCTTGACATCAAGGGGCGGCGGGTGGGAATTGAAGAAGCTGGTGCTGGGTAACACAGTAATGGGATATAGGAAGACAATGGAGGCTCAAAACTGTTCGGTGAATACGATCATAATTACCATACTGTAGAAAAGCACGTAAGCCTCGTAACTGCGGGGACCGCTGAGGGAGGCTTGGCATTAGGGTCGTCCCGGCATTAGCCTACACTTTACGAGGAGCATCGCTGACTTGCGCGGTCTCGCGAAGAAGTCACTGTGATGCATTAGTTCGTATCGACGAGACGAACTATTATCTGTCTTTGGAAGACCTCCACTGCTAGAGTTTTTGCTGCAGCAGATAACGACAAAACAATTTTTGATTCTTTGCGACTCGCATCGAGTGTTTGATGCAATGGCCGTGGTGGAGGCTACCGAGGGATACTAATGTTAGTCAGTCATCTTAATGTGCGATCGAAATATCTCAATATTACGGGTTAGGAGGTTAAAGTGAACATTAATTTGGTCAAAGAGCGGGAATAAACACCGCACAGTCCACTCCACCCGTCCACTGATCTCCACACAATATGTAACGTAAAACTTATCATGTAGCGTTGCTATCGTTTCGCCTAGTTTTCACGTACGTTTTAGCATCGTATTTATGCAAGGCAATTAATACCGGCAAATAATTCATTCGAATACTTTATAGGGACTTTCAGTAAAAAGAAATTTTCTAGAATGAACTTGATTATCGGTAAACATAAAAACTTTCGAGCTAATTATATCAATTGTTTCCGAAAATGGTGATAATGTGACGCGTATGAATACATATATATCTTCGACGAACTCCGTCTCATACAGTTTTAAAACTATTTCAAGTAGAAAAAACATTCTAAATAGACAGCACGAGTTTCTTTCAATAACTTTACTCATAGTACAGTGTGATCATTGTTAATATAATATTTATAGCCTCTCGCTCGAGTTTCTGTTTTACGAGCGTTCCTTTTCTCATTTTAATAAAATTTGTGTTTAAGATCTTTCTAATACCAAAATACAAAATGTCGTAGATCCTAAGGGGTTAAAGTAGGACACAGTCACTCCGAGGAAAGTCCGGTAACATCAGGGGTTCCACAAGGGAGTGTATTAGGGCCCTTACTAGCTGCAGGTACCCGGCTTCGCTCGGGAAAGAATTTTCTTTTAAGTAAGCAAATGATTTTTATTTCTCGGGGCCCTGCGCTGTCGGTGCCCCAAAATTTCTCATATGTGTTATTCGGAGAAGAGGTTCACACGGAATTTTAACTACCACCTAAAGAAACCATTGAAAAATTTTAGTCAGGCGTGTGCTCGTGGGTGTATCTCAATGCTTTTCCAAGGATATTTGGCATAATCGAGCAGTTTTATTAAAATAGAAATTACTCCAAGTGCACCATAAGCTCTGAATTTTCGTTCCCCATTCCTTAATTCGCAAGCGATGTTTACATTAACATTTAATATTTTATCTATTGTATTGTAAAGTTTTACCATTAATATAATTACGAATTAACGTCTTGCTTAATATCCACATGGATAGATGCACCGAAGCTTTTAAAGCAGCAATGCAATTATGTGGATTACGTATGTCAATACTATTAGCCAAAACGCAAACAATAAACAACATCTTGGTAAGCGAACAAATGTAAGTAAATGTATCGATTTATGTTGCGATAAATCTTTCAATGTTAATGGTAAAAGATAAAAATGTTATAATATTCCTTAAAAATCATGACTCATTTTAAAAGTATTCATAGACTATATTTAATCAATACCCTTTATCTTGGTGTTGGCTATTCTTTTTCTACGGCGCGCCACGGAATGGACTTGCCTTATTAATCTTTACGTGGCTATCTCCCTTTGAGGAGGACAACAATTCAGAAATTTAGCTTTGTTGCCGCCTGGAAAATGTTAACAAATTTTGCGTTTAAAGGATAATTTCGAGCGCTTTAACATGTAATACGACAAAACATGAACAGAATTAAAATACTCAATCTTTCTTGCGTAAAATAAGCCTTTTCTCATGATCGTAAGTTAATATTTAGGTATATTTATATCCACATCAGTGAAGGGCTGCATGTCATTTTGGGGGTTCTCCACACCATTTCCCATGAATTCTTACGGAAATAGTATTTTGTTGACCCCATGGGGAATAAGAGACCCCACGGTCTGCAAACCTTGACCAAGTTCTTCCTTTTGTCCATAGGATAGCCCATAAAACTTTTGAATTCGATAGCTTCAACGTTGTAAAAACGTATAAGGGACATACAAACATACATATATACACACATTCATTTTTACATATTAGATTGTTTTTGATTTACGTAAACGACCTACCTAATTACGTCAAGTCTGAGGTGCGGCTTTTCGCAGATGAATGCGTTATCTATAGACAAATAAGAACGGAAAAGGAACGGGAAATTTTGCAGAAAAATATGGAGCGGGTAGCAAATTGGATTAAGTTGAACAAAACGAGTGTTAATGGAACAAAGTGCAAGCGCATCAATTTCACAAATAAAAGGATCGAGATAAAATTTCGCTAGACGCTTAATGGGGAAACGGTACAAAAAGTCGATAATTGCAAATACCTAGGCGTTCAAATAACAAAAGACCTAAAATGGGGTATACACATAGACAAAATCGTAGCAAAAGCATATAAGACCTTGCATTACGTGATGCGTAATCTAAAAGGAAGTACTAAGGAAGCAAAAGAGTTGGCAAATAAATCATTGGTTAGGCCTATATTCGAGTACGCTACGAACGCATGGGACCCTTAAGAGATAGGGCATATTAAGAAATTAGAGAAGGTGCAAAGAAAGACTGCGAGATATACCTTAGGAAGATTCGACAAGGGGGGTAGCGTCTCCAAAATCATTAAAACGCTGGGTTGGGAACAGCTTGAGAAAAGGAGGGTTAATAGATTATGGGGTATATTCCACGTAATTGGCAAAAATAAGGCATGGGAAGATCTAAGGAGTAGGATAGAGTAGTCAGACTTCATTGGAAAAAGCGGACACGAGTTTAAAATTAAGGCCACAAAAACAAATACAGTGCAACCTCTATAATCTGAACTAATTAATACAAGGAGTGTTCGGATTATCGAGGTGTTCGAATTATATGACGTTTTTAAGAAAAAAATATTTATTATAATGTATAGTAGGTACTAGGTTTCAGCTGATAGACGATTTGAAAGGGAAAGAGAGTTATCAAGATATAAAGAGGACAGCGGAAAATAGGAGTATATGGAGAACCAGGTTTAACCAAGAATAATCACGGACCTGTCTACGGACAGACTACCTATGATGATGATGAGGTACTATCGGGCGCAAAATTAAATGCAAGGGCTATGCGGGATTGCCTATCCGACACCCTCCGAAATCGCCTGTATGAGAAATTTTGAAGTCAAGCAAATCACCTGCCATTTCCTTAGCTCCAAATATACGCAGTGAAAGCTTTGCGTGTCTGGTGGTATTATACACCACTTCATAGCTCTGTATGGTTATGGATATCAGGAATAATAACGTATTTAGAATTGAAGTAAAGCAGACTGTCTTAAGCTATGCGTTACTTAATCGCTATGGTTACAGTTTTTCACTCTAGCACTTGCGCAGCATAAGTTGCCGCGCTCGTCTGAGCACAAGTCTCGTATTCACAGATAGGCGGATCTGCAGTTCGAGTCCCGGCATATGATATTAATTACTTATTTTTTTATTAAAAGTATTTGATCTTCTCTTGGGAGTCTTATTAAATTATGCCAAAATATTCTCCTTAATTGGAAATAATTTTTGGAATTCAGAATTTTAGCATTTATCATCGCGACCAAGGTTCTAGAGATGCCGGTCTCCTCTTACGATTGTCCATAAAAAAAAAGTTTACAATTGAAAGCTAGACCCCATCTCCGAAGTAACTATGAAATTGAATGGGCTAAAATGATATCGTCAGGAATTAAAAAAACTTATTGGCGTTTCCTACCGTCCTCCAAATAGTGGAATTGAATCTCACTTTTTTCCCTTACCCAATAAGCAAATAATTTTTTGGGGGATTTCAAATTATCAATCGACTGGACTGGAGGTGGCCAAGTCTCCAAGAACAACTTCGATTCGTGGTTTCTCGAGCATTTATCGAAGGTGCAGGCATGTAATCAGTGCAATTTCTGTTGCACAAGGAAATTTGCAATTTATAAGTTTCTGTTGGTAGAAATGTGCTTTGCTCGGACTACTAGTTCCTTGAAAGGACCTTTGAACCCTCCTCCGCTCAGAACCCTTCATACCTCCCCCACCTGACCGTGAGGGAAGTTTGACTTGCAACCGCGCGCTTTCCCTCAATGCCTAGAATTTACTTCTGCCGTAGTCGCTCTCAAAAGTCCTCGATTCGAAAAACAATTTAAGCAGGAAAAACATCCTTTCCAGATATGTCACAATATATAAATTTAAATGCTGTAAATATTAATATTCTCTACAACATTCTTTTGAAACAAACTTTTAGCACGTTCGTTGCAGTCCAAAAATCTAAGAAATTAACGCAAACGAGTGTAATTTTCGGACTCAAAATGCAATGTTTTTTAAATTTATAATATATTTTTCAATAAAATTAGTCGAAATTTTTTTTAATTAAAAAAATAACGAGGACATCATGTGATGTCGTCCGCACCGCGGATAGTCCCAAGATAAATTAATCCTTTTATTGCATCTAAAATATCACCAAAACATAATATTCCGAATATGGTTTCTAGGTTTCAAGGATGTAAATATGAAAAAAGTGACTTATATTCATATAAATTCTCATAAATTTATGGGTTATTTTTAAGTAATAGTTATGCAATTCCCTTTAAAAATGTATATTTTTAATAAAATATTTATATTATTCTTTCACAATAATTGATTATTATTATTCTCACTATAATTGACAATAATATTTACAATTTAAAATAATAGTTTAAATTTACAATAAATGTTACAATTTACAATAATAATTAAAATTTACAATTATATTTAAAATTTACATTATAACTAATTGTTTCGAGAATACAATTATTGATTATTAGTATTTTTTATCTATAGTTACTAAATATCAGACAGTCCGTCTATCCATCCGTCCGTCTGTCCGTCCCCCCTTATATCTGTTGGACAGTATGACATAGAGAAATACTGTACAAGCCATTTTATTTCTGCAAACTATTCTCGTATACATAAGTGTCCCAGGTTCGACTCCAGGAGATTATTATATTTTCCCATATGTTTACAGAGGATTTTCGAGTTTTCGATGTGCAAGGTTTTATTCCATAATTCATTAAAATACGTGAATATTGACCGAATTTCTCCGTTTCTGCTTTATTCGACGGCTAAAACTACAAAATACCTTATTTGTGCAATGAAGTTCGACGATCGGTTTAGTTCGAAAACTAAAACTGTAAAAAAATTATTTACATTTTGAAACGTAAATAATTTGATATATTTCAACAACTAAAAAAATAAAAGAAAAATGTTTTTCACTTTTTCAACGTAAACATATTTTGATATTACATTGAAATAACGAAGTAAATAAAAACAATATGTATAAAAAATAATATGGATTACTAGAAATTTCCTACACAAAATCCAAAAACTGGTTTTCTAATGAACGGTGCATTCGACTATAAAACGACGCACACTGATCGAAAGCCCAGAAGGCACTGAGTCTAAACACCCCTGCGGCCTTTTTCCCGGAGTCGAATCCTCGCCACAGGAGAGAGAGAGAGAGAGAGAAAGAGAAGCGAAGGAGAAAAAGTCTCGAGAGGGAACACCATATGATGTCGCCCGTAACTGCGCTAAGGCGGGACGACATTATATGCTGTCGCCCGCATCGAACGTGATAAGCGCAGAACTTCCGAGATTTTTAAATTTTTTCTGCTTTCGCAAAAATTCTCCTCTCAAACTTCCTTATTTATTTTAAATAAAAACAGGAAACTTATGGGAAATAAACTTTTCTAAAAGTTTATTCTCAAAATATTTTGTCGTGAATCCCATAGTTTTCGAGATATTTAGTTCTTTTGTAAATACACTCGCGTACGCTAGCGTTGCTAGCGCTGTTTTTTTTCGCAACGCCACCTCTATACACTTTAAAAGGGAGTGGCCTGAGCACGTATTCGTCAAACTATGCCTCGTGAACGTGGGGCAAGGGAAATTAGCCATTCTGACAGAGGAAGAATAATCGCCATGCATTTGAATGGATCAACGGACGCTGAGATAGCGATTGCAATGAGTCGGGACATACAAACTGTGAGGAAATGGATTCAACGCCACGAAGAAGAGGGTGATAACTGGACAAGGAATAGACCTCGTTTGGGTCGCCGCCGCGTGACAACGGCGGAGGACGACGAAGCCATTGCACAAGACGCAGAAAACCACCCTCTGCGTCATGGCTCGATTAGAAAAGAGCATGCACGAAGGCTTGACTGCAGCAGGTGGACTATAAGCCACCGCCTGCGGGAGCAAGGTATAGCAAACTTCGTGCCTGCCGCCAAAACTCTTCTGCTGCAACACCACAAGGAAAAGCGCCTTGCTTTTGCCCTGCAGAATGTTGGCAACCCGCAAGGCTTCTGGGACCTAACGGCATGGCGCGACGAGAAGATCTTCAGGAGCGACCAGGAAGGGCACTTGACCCTTTGGAGGCACCGGGGCACCAGGTTAGTATAGTTTGAGTGATTTCTCTTTAACGTTATTGCTATTGTTTTAGCGTCTTTCGCTCAAACTTAGTCGTCTCTTTTGCTATAACACGCAACAGAAAATAATTTTGGGGCAGTAGGGGAAACATGGCATTTATTTTCTAATTAAATATCATGCTACAATACTTTATTTTGACGTGTATGTTTTTTAAGATATGATACTGCCCATATAGTCCGCGCGCAGCACTCCGGGCGGATATCCCTCGCGTTCTGGGGCTACATGTGTGCAGAGGGCCCTGGCAAACTAGTGCAGATTTCTGGTAGACTAAACTCGGAGCGCTATGTCCAGATCCTGGAAGGCACCCTACTTCCCTCCCTTCGTTCACGGTGGCCTGAGCAGGATTTATACACGGTGGTGCAAGACAACAGCGTCGTGCACACTTCCCAGAGGACTAAGGCCTGGTTCGCCGAGCGACCTGAGCTCCAGCTTATAACCTGGCCACCACGGTCCCCAGATCTCAATCCAATTGAGAATCTGTGGGGCCTTATCGTGAAAAGGTGGGAGCGGCGCGAAGGGGATCGCAACCAGGAGGCCTTAACCGCCCATGTCCGGGAGGAGTGGGAAAACATTCACTCGGAGGTATGCACGGCCTTGGTGGGGTATATGCCGCACCGCCTGCAAGAGGTCATTGGCACGGAGAGAGACTACACCATCTATTGAGTGGGGTCTGTCAAGAAGGATTTTGGTGGCAGGCATGAAGTTGGCTTGACTTTGATCCTGCAATCGGTGGCCCATAATCCACCTGCTGTAGTGAAGCCTTCGTGAATACTCTTTTCCATTCGAGCCATGGCGCAGAGAATGGATTTCTGTATCTTGGGCAGTTGCTTCATCGTCCTCCACCGTTGGCATGCAGCTGCGAGCCGCCCGAATTCTATTTATTGCCCAGTTTTCACCCCCTTTCTTCGTGGTCTTGGATCCTCTTCCTCACGTTCTGCTTGTCACTACTCATTGAAGTGGTTTTCTTATCGTCCTTTATTCATGCAAACGCATGGCGATAATTTCTACTCTGTCAGACTCGCCGAAAAATAAATAAATTGCAGACGTTTAGCATTATTTTTTTAATATCAGCAAATGTTCCACAGTTGCTTCTGAATTATAGCCAATCATGCATTCAACTGGGTGCTTTCGCCAGAGCTCCAGATATGAATAATTTCATTCGAAAAAACGTTATTAAATATTAAAATCACTCTCATGAAGTCAAAAATAAAATGAACTGGAAGCGAGTTCCTTCAATTGTCTTAATGTCACGTTTTTGAAGTGATCATATTAGATGAGGGGTTCAATAATCTGTGTCCAAATATTCTATTCCATTAAACATTAGTTATAATAAAATGTATATGAAGCATTAGATGAACGAAAGAATAAGAAAAATAACTAAATATATCGGAAACTAAGGGGTTCACGAAAAAGATTTTGAGACAAAAACTCTAGAAAATTTTATTTCTCAATACGTTTCCTATTTACATATAAAATAAATAAGGAAGTTTGAGAGAGAAAATTTGTTGAAAACAGAAAAAATTAAAAATTTCCGAAGCTCTCCGTTTAAAAGAATATATTTCAAACAAAGGTTATAGATAATAATTTTATTTAAAACTTTTAAATTTAGGAAAGGGTGCATTTCCTATTTCAATTGTTTATGGAGTAGTTTCAGAAGCGATTAAGGAAGGAGGGGGGAAAGAAGACAGGGAAGGCGGAGAGAAAGTCACGAATTCGGAGAGAGAGGGGGGAAAGAATAGACCTGGAATCCGCACTCATCCTCCTGAAGATACGTGATTAATCACTGTAGAAAAATTGTTCCCTTACTGAAAGATTTGGCTGTATTATTTTTTAAAATGAAAATTAAAAACCACTGCAGAAAAGAGAGAGAGCAATGAACCGGAATTCACCATCCAAACGCTCACTTAACCCCTGAGACCACAACATTCGTCAAAATATATTGGCAAAAATTCAGTTTTAAGCCAGATATCGAGAAAAATAAATATCTACTAGTATAAACCACAACTTTCGTTTAACCAAATGAAGTCAAAAGCTTATTAAGTCTTAAGGATTTTTCAATTATCACAAATGTAAAATTTTATGCTGATTTCATGAATAGATTTTGAATTACATCGCCTAAAACATTCCTGTCACATACACGCAGACACACGAACAGACACACGCAGATACAAATACATCGTCGGGAAAATAGTCAAAACGAGTTCAGAATACTTGAAAACGTGTATTTCAGTTGAAATCTTTAATTTGGTTTTTTGATGAAAACTATACTTTCTTTATACGATGTATCAGAAATCTCGACTGAATAGCTTTAAAAAGAGCTTATTTTCGATGATTGAATTCTGAATTCCAAAAATTATTTCCAATTAAGGAGAATATTTTGGCATAACTAAAATTTAATAAGAGTCCCAAGAGAAAATCAAATACTTTCAATAAAAAAATAATTAATTAATATCATATGCCGGGACTCGAACTGCAGATCCGCCTATCTGTGACGAGCGCGGCAACTTATGCTGCGCAAGTGCTAGAGTGAAAAACTGTAACCATAGCGATTAAGTAACGCATAGCTTAAGACAGTATGCTTTACTTCAATTCTAAATACGTTATTATTCCTGATATCCATAACCATACAGAGCTATGAAGTGGTGTATAATACCACCAGACACGCAAAGCTTTCACTGCGTATATTTGGAGCTAAGGAAATGGCAGGTGATTTGCTTGACTTCAAAATTTCTCATACAGGCGATTTCGGAGGGTGTCGGATAGGCAATCCCGCATAGCCCTTGCATTTAATTTTGCACCCGATAGTACATTTCCACAGTAAAAACTGAAAATTTATATATACATTACATACATATTGTTAAAGCAAATAGTCATCCATCTTTTTTATTTTATTCCTTTGACTAGGTTCTTATATGCCTGCTCACGCAGCTGACGATGTAGTAGTAAGATATCAGTAGTGTAGTGGTGTATCAATATTGATGTAAGACAACGAAGAAAAAAATCTATTATGTATTAAATTTCTGTAAGTAAAACACTAATTAATGTACTTACAGTTCACTAAAATGACAGCGAGGGATCCGCGTTGATGGACGGGAAAATTGTACTGCACACTGGGCCGTGGCAGTAGGAATGAGCGATGCGATGCTAATTACTGCCTCCTTTCAAGAAAAGACGATCCGCGATGCAGAGGTGCGATAGACATGAGGCGGGTCTGCTGCGTTTCAGCGCCGACGTTTCATCGCAAGAACGATTCAGCGTCGGCCGTTTCATCATAAGTAGATAAATTATTATTCTATTTCTTAATAGATACAGTTACATTTATACGGCAGAATTTATACGTATCGTACCGTGATATCTTCAATTAAAAATAAATACTTTTTTATTGTTTTATGTACAATTATTTAAAGAATGTGTTAATCTATATTTCCAATTTCTACAGTTAAAAAGTTATTCGTTTGAATTATATATTTGGCTTGGAAAATGCTTAACGGGGAAATATTGTGAAATACTGTCCCCTCTGGGGTGCGGGACAGTGAACGCGGGAAGAAACCAAAACACTTTCACCTAAAGCAATAAAAGTATTTATTTCTAGTTTAAGAATAGAATAACAATCCCTCTACTTATGATGAAACGGCCAGCGCTGAATCGTCCCTGCGGGGAAACGCCAGCGTTGAGCTGGCGGCAATGAAACGGCGGCGCTGAATCGTCCCATATGACGCAGTGTGACCGAACATCCGGTTTTCACTAATTTGCGCATTAATTATGTCTATTTGGTCTCTTTTAGCCTACCGACAAAGGTTGGCACATATATAAGGGAGGCGGACGGGAGAAAATACCTGCAGATATTATTCATGAGGTTGTACGATCGGGAAGGATGTCAATTAAGAGACTGAAAGACGAAAAATAGAAAATGAAGAATGAAATAAAAATTTATCAGTATCGTTTGCCTTCAACCGTGGTCTAAGTCAAACCCTGACGAAAAGTGGATACAGAGCATTGAATGTAAAACATGGTTTCACGTTGTTTGTGGCTCCGACAATCCGTTTCATGTCTGCATCAACTGCGACACGGGTATAGATTTATAAGATCCCTGAATTGTCAATGCTACTTTTTTACATTTTTTTAATCAGATCTTTTGTTCTTCTAGTGTGCCTCCATTTTTACAAAGATATGTTAAATGTTTTAATCTCCATAATACTCCATTATTATGTCTTATGTTCTTTTATATACAGCTATTGTTTCATACACGTGCTGAAAATATTATTGCCTAATGCCCAGGGCCGGTCAAGTGGGGGGTGCAGCGGATGCAAGGCATCCGGGGCCACGATTTTTAAGGGCCCCCAAATGTTGAGTATAAATAATATATTCAAATCTTTAAACAAATTTTTGCTTTTTTATTAAATTAATTATCATTATAGTTACTTTATAATTGTTTGTAAGCAGTGCCGGATTAAGAGATTTGAACTTATTGATGAAATAGTCAGCCTAAAAGATTTAATATCAACTGAAGATAATGTAAATTCTGCACAGGAGATTTTAGACCGTACATAGGATGACCAGCAGTATTCCGCATTACACCCATTTATATTTATATTCGTTATCGGAAACGACAGTTCGCAAATAAATGCTGATCCATATCTGCATGAATACTAGAGCTCTAGATCGCGTAATTTGGTAAATTTCCTCTCAGGGAAAAAACTATAAAAAGGCATCAACAGCTTGACTTTTACTAATCTTTATAATTGTGTTGCAGCGCGGAATGTTTCTCACTGCCCAGAATTTCAGTTTGATTTTCTGAAGGATATTATTCGAGTTTCGCAATGGAAATTGCGAAAGGGCTCGTGAAAGTTCGATTTTTATCATCCTGGAAGCCGGAAAATCCTATCTCAGAGCAATGTTGAACTTTTTCTGGATTTTAGTTTTATCTAGTCTGTTTTGTATATATATATATATATATAGACGTTCCTTACAGAGGAGGAGGATATAACATACTAATAGAAGGTGCTTGCATAAAACAAAATTCATTTTTCAGAGAGATATTTCATCATGGGAAATATTTCTTTAATTCAAAAGATTTCTCCTAGAGACCATTTTTCTTTTTTTCCTTACGGAACAATAATGGAGTAAATCAATTGCTAATTTTTGCAATTTTATAAATATTATACGTTTACCACATTGGGTTAATAATGCCACACATTTCCGACAAATTTTAAATTTGTAGCAAATTTAGAAGTGAAATAACATTTATCTAATTGTTTAAAATTAATTAATTTTTACGGCCGCAATAACAATTTCATGGATACATCGAAAAGATTTTTCGTTTGCATAGACTAATCTCTAAATAACTTCAAAATTTCAGCTCCCTATCTTGCCCCGTAGTATCTAAACATTTACCTATTTGGATGGAATAAAGTGATCCGAAGATCCTATGCAGACAGGCATAAGCTGTAAAAATGGGAATAATTTATATATTTATATATTATATCGCAGCAGATCAATTTTCTCGTTTCTGAACGCGGATGTTTTCTTAGTTGGGACAGAACTAGCCAAGCTAGCTAGACACTACGGGATGAGCTAGGAAGCTGAAATTTTCAAGTTATTTACAAAGTAGTGCATTTGCACAAATAAACATTTGAATCTCTCCATAAATATATTGCGTGCGGCCGTTAAAAATATTTTAAATTTAAACAATTAGAAAAATATTATTTCACTTTTAGAAGTGCTACAACTTTAAAATTTAGCATTAGTAACCCATAATGGAGAAAGTATAAAATTCTTAAAATTGCAAAGTTTTAGGATTGTTTTAATCTATTATTTTTACATAAGGGAAAAACGAAAATCGCTGCGGAGGTGAAATCTTGAGAATTAAAAAAATATTTGTAATGATTAAATATCTGTCTGATAAATGAATGTTTTTTAAAGGTGAGATGATATGCTTGCAAGCACCTTCTACTAGTATGTTATATCCTCCTCCTCTGTAATCAACGTCTATATATAATGATATATATATATATCCGAAATGGTAATAATAATAATAAAATCTACCATTTTAGTTTGTGTCGCATCATAACATAAAGTAACTTCGCGGATGGGATGTGGAGGAGGCGGAGAAAGAGCGGGAGGAGAAGAAAAAAGGGAGTGGGAGGATGATGTTCTCCAGCGTAGGAAGGGGAGTTAAGAGAGGGAGAGCAGCGGGGGTGGGGGGAGGTGGTGAAAAGAGTGAGGGGCGGCTGAGATGGGAAAGGGAGTCGACGAGAGTGGAAAGATGGAGTATCAAACGATAAGGAAGAAAGAAATTCATCCCTTAACCCCTTCCTACTCTCGGGATTGAACGAGGGGAGAGGGAGAGGTGTGAGGTAGAGAAAGGGGTAGAGAGGGGGGGTTGAGAAAGTGTGGAAGTGTAGGTTGGAAGGATCAACCACGGAAGGAGGCGGTGGGTCCCTTACGACGCACGCAGTGCCGGCCCAATAATTTGCGGTGCCCTGTTCGAGATATTCGCGCGGGGCCCCTTCAAAAAAGGTAATAATAGTTAGCCCAGAAAAACTAGAATAATTAAACATTTATTTTGAGTTTGATAAACATCTTCAAATATAAAACCACAATTTTGATTATTACAGTGGTTTGATTTATCAATAACCTGTAATATAATATTGTAAGTAATAACAATGTCAATTGTAGGTCCATTTTTACAGTATATAATTAAAAAAGAAATCGAGTTATGATATCAATACATACATGATATAATACATAGCAACATTTTGGCTGTCAGCCCGTTCAAGGTTAGGTTGCCATTTATATAATTTGCCTTGCTCTCTTGGCTGCGAAATCATTTGTTTATTATTATTATTATATTTATTATTTATTGTAATCAGTAGTTTTCGCTAAGTCGATTTCAATCGAAATAATTGCCAATGAATTTAGCTTTTTTAATTTTTAATGATTTTTAGTTTAGAAAATGATCTCTCGTTTGAGGCAACTGTGATAGGGCTAGTGAAAATTATCCTTAATGCAATGGCAACATTAGGGCATAATTCCGTCAAATGTTTCTCGTATATAAATGGCAACGCTTCAAAGTATGTTGAAGTTGTTGGGACTATTTTTCGAAACATATTTACTTCATCGTAAAAATCATGCTTATCAATATCAGTATTGAAAGTTAAACAACATCTGTCATAATCTTGCTTCAAGTTAAATTCAGACAATTCATTCAGTCTTGAAAAGTCAGGCAAGAAACCGAATATTTTATAATGTTCCTCATACGATTCAAAATATTTCTTAAAAGATACCCAAGCATTATCAATTATAAAGAAAAAGAAATTAACTCGGAAATTGTCTTCAGGATTTGTTACAGATGAATCACTGCTTTCATAATCGAAAAACTTTATTTTCTTGCTAACACGTGGTCGTTTAAAATTTGACTCAATATTTAATTCTACTTATAATTTCTTAGCTTCATTTAAGCAAGTTTTGAAACCCTCCTCTCTGAATTATTGTAAAAATATGACTAGTTCCTCAAAACATTTTACTGCAATAGCTAAATGCATTGCTTTATCCTGTAATAATTTGCTTATCAAATTAACTTTTACTAATAACAGGTGCGACAGAAAGAACTCCCCGACACACTCTCCCCACTCCTGTACCCCCACCCCACGCGGTTGCGAAAGGCACGCTGCGTCGTTATCGCCGAACCGTACCCCCACCCCACCCCTAGCTAAGCCCTTCCCAAATCGGGGAGTTCTTTCTGCCGCACCTTGTAGTTCATACCAAATTACTAGACTGAGAAGAAACTCACATTTATGCATATTTTTACATATCCCTCTTATTTCTACTTTTATGCCGTTATCTAATATTTTGTTTTCAACCTCTTCAAGGACGTTAAAAAATTCAGGAAGTTGAAATCGAACAGCTTTAACACTGCTGAAGCGACATTCCCATCTAGTATTGCAAAGCTGTTTTGGTGTGTTTTGAATAACATGTTTCTTTAATATTTTCAAACGTGACGTTGAAGCTGAAAATATTGTATATAACCGTTGTAAACTGTTAAAATAATTAATAGCAATTTCTGATGATTTAGCGACCACACCTAACATTAAATTGATGTTATGAGGTGTAGGATTACTAGTATTATTGTTCCCGTTGATTTCCTTATTTCGCAGACGATTCAAGGATTTCGCCTCAGGTGATGTTAAAAATTTTATTAAAGAATTTTTTAGTTTTCCAGCTTCTAGTTTTTGTTTTCTTGCATTTGTTCGCTTATCATTGGCACTTTGATATTTTCGACCTTGGTCACGTTCTCTACTTGTCATGATGTTGAATTATATTTTCTATAAATAAAAAAACAAAAAATTAAATTCGTTATTAAAAAGTTCGGTAAGGATAATAATATTTTCTTGCTAACTCCGTCAGGGTCATTAATTAGTACTTATTATTTCATTTTGGTTTCTAAATTATAATTTATATTAAAGAAAATTTGTCAATGTACTAACAGTGATGGTTATTAAAAGATGGGATGAGGTAAGTAAGAGAGACGTACACAAGATCCTATATATAACTGGATATTTCTGAAAATTGGAAAATGAGATTTGTCAAGGTTTCCAGTATTTATGGCTTTTTTATCAGAAATCCTTACCATTGTTACTCACTTTTGACAGAACCCTATACTACCAGAAATAACAAAACAAATATTAACCCGGCAGTGGGTCTTAAGGGCCCCATACACTCTCGGTTCTAAGCACAGTTTTACCCGTACGGTTTTGAACCGTTCGGGTAAACACGAGAGTGTGCGAGCGAAAACCGATCAAAAAGACTGGTACGAATAAAATCAACTTTAGCACATCGCCTTTATTCCTGTTGGGAACAACATTGCGTGATGATTTCGGAACAACCACTTGGTACCAAAACATAAACATACGATTGTAAGATGAACAAAAGCACACTGCGCAAGTAGGGAAAACACCGTTGCCAAACCGAGCACCTTACAGACCTCGGCTAAACTGCGGTATCGTCAGACCCCGTAAAAACCTCGTTTAAGCAATTCAATTTGGATCGTGACTCAAACCACGGTCTCAAAACACGGTTTTCAAACCCCGATTCGTCTAAGCAAACCGCTCTTACAGTTCAATTTAAGTCCGACAGATTTAGAGCATAATAATCTTGTGCTTGAGGTATTTCCTTTCAATAATGAAACACATTAAGTATAATAAGTCTGAAAATTTACAATTGAACTTTAATCAAACACATCTAGAACAGACGAAAATCGCGTGCTAAAGGCATAAATACTTCTCACATTTAGTGCAAATATATTTTGTTTATCTTTAGGATTTAAGAGATTATAAACTTTCTCAATGATTACCTATGTAAAAATGTATGGTAATAAATGCAGGGAGGAATGCCAAGAACTTCATTAGAGAAAAGTAGCGAAAGAAATTCTTGACATAGTTCCACCAAATAATTACTTCAGTGGTCGTCCTGGGTCTGTGAGACACAGATGTTTATCGCACAATAACTCATGAAAGACTGGATCGTGTAGAGAAAACGTTGATATATTTTAAAGAAACTTAGTCCCTTGAAAGGTACACAGAGTATTAAATTTCTCCAAAAGCCAGTCAAGAAGTAACAAAGTAAATATTTTCTCACTGGGTCTATAAGATTGTTCTAGTAATACCTTTTCCGCGTAGAAAACGTCCTTCTGAGCAAGGGAGCGGGGACAAAGGTTCCTACATCTCCCATTATTTTATTTCCCCTCAGCTATTCTTGAGTAGGAAAATGCTACATGTAGTCAGCTTTCTACTTATTAAACGCGCGACCTTAAAATCTGGAATTCATACATACAATGTAATTATTTATGTATTCATTGTTTCTTTAACAAGTGAAGAGCAGCGACAAATATGTTTCCTCTTTACTTTATTTCCCTTTCGCATTTATAAATAGAAGGCAATTTTTAAAAATTTCTGTCATTCATTCAATTTATTGAAACCCATGGGGAGGGGAGTGTCACGTGGTTTTTGGCGCGGGGCCCCCTACGAGCGCGGGGCCCTGTTCCACCGAACAGTTCGAACATGCTTATGGCCGGCGCTGGACGCACGGTAGGAAAGTGGAAGAGGCTGAAATGCGAAGGCGACGGGATCTCGGACGGCGACGATAGGAGGGTGCTTTTTGTCGAGAGAGCGGGAGGAAGGAGGGGGAGCCTCTCCTCCCCCCACACCAACACCCTCCACCCCCGCAGCTCTCTATGGAGTTGTGATACCCATCCCACCACCGGTAAGGGGGAAAAAGAGTGGGCACGCGCATTAAAGAATGACGTTGGGTGATAAGTTCTCTTACCCTTTGTCACCGAGTGCGTTACTCCTCCGAGGGACGACTGGTGGCGTCGTCTGCTGCGATACCTGCGGAACAAAACACGAATGTAGACGTTATTCATCATTCCAAAATTATAGTTATATTTCAATCGAGTACAAACATTGTGACCTCATAGGCAGGGAATCGACTCTTCATTTTATTTCTAACGATCGTCTATTAAAAAGCGAAGAAGAGAAATTGCAACTCTCACCCAAGTTGAAAGAGAATTTGCCCCGCAAAACAAGAATCTGTCAAGTTTTTAAAATTCAAACATTTCGATAATAAGTGATAACAATGTGGAAATGTACGCTCAGCTTTCAGCATTCCATCTTTTACACCTTCGGAGACATTTTTTTTAAAATTTCAAGTGGGCTCCAATCCGAACTTTTATATTTTTCAAATCTCAAATCAAAAGAAAAACAATTGACAGCAGTGCTGATATCTCTCCTTTAAGTTTCAGTCATCTAATCGTTTACGAGTAAGTTTATAATTTTTCTTTGTCTTTTGCCTTTTCCTGCCTTTCCCCCTCCCCCCCTTTTTCATTGTGTCTCTCTAATTTTGAATTTTACGGTCAAGGAGTTA
Source organism: Tanypteryx hageni (assembly GCA_028673005.1). Lineage (NCBI taxonomy): Eukaryota > Metazoa > Arthropoda > Insecta > Odonata > Petaluridae > Tanypteryx > Tanypteryx hageni. The sequence goes on along the minus strand of CM054113.1, from coordinate 238,634,802 downwards.
ATTCTATTTAAAATCGTTTACGGTTTCGTCACGATTTCAATTTAAATAAGTGGACAGACAGACGCCAAAGCGAAACTACAAGAGCATTTTTTTAAACGCGCTAAAAATTCTAAAAATGAGCGAAGTGGAGTTGGGTGATGAAAGGAAAATACCGTATTTACTGTCATAATTATAGCTATCTAATTTTTAGATAGGAAATGTAGGAAATGTTAATCCTGGCGTAATTTTCCTTGCAAAAGACAGTTTCGACGACAATCATTGAGGAGTGAATCCCAAGGAATAAGGAAATCTGAGGAAATGAATTCACAAAGTCAGATTTATGTGCGCTATACAGTTTGAAATCTGTCATTTTCTCTCTTTATATCTGAAGATCGCGAAAGTTCGGAAGAAGTTTTGTCGTGTCGTTGGAACAATATTTTGTCTTTGTTCATCTATCCACTTTGCTGTACATATTTTCTTTGAAGTATGCTGAAGAATAAGAAATCTATTGTCCTTTTATAAGCCTCCGAGTAGATAACTATTTAATAACTCGAGAAACAAGCTTGCAATGCTAAGTACGACAAAGATAGTCATTAAAATTGAAGGCGATTTCAACTTGCCTTCAATTGACTAGAATCATAAATGCTTTTATTTAGGGAGTAAAGGACGTGAATTAGCCAAAGCTTTAATTGAAACTTAGGGCAAACACTCACTGTGTCAGTTAGTGAGGCGTCCCACGTGATTTTAGATCTTTAAAAAGTGAATTTTGTGTTCCACTAAAAAGGGGAGGCTACAACCTTCAGGCCACGGACGAAACCTGATCAGGTTAGCAGATGGCAACTGCCCAATGTTCTTATATTCTTCTTAATGTAGTCATGGTTTACTAATAATGTAAAACCATTAATTATAGTCAATTTTGATTTCTAATTACCATTATGACTGATTAATCTGAATATATTCCCTCTTGTATTCAACATTTTTACACCAAAAACTTCGTCTAAACATCAGTTCGTTCTAGTAGCATAGTAGTAGAATATGCTTAAAACTCACTCAACAATAGCCAACACAAAAACAATAGAAATCTACAGTCAATAATATCCCTCAATACAACCAAAGAGATACCGCACCTCGAGATAAAGTCATAATATGATTTCTACCATTCGGTAGGTTTTTGGCTCACCCAAACAAATCTTTCCAATTGAGGACTTTTAATCTTCTCATACTCATTCCCTTCTTTTAATACATCTAATATTCCTTTGCTCTACTTCTACCTCTTTGCAACTTTCCTAGCATCCTTCCTTCTATGACGTCTTTCAGCATACCGTTACCATTAAAAATTTCACCCGCCCATTTCTTGTCTTTCCCTTATTACCCTTTCTTCCTCTAAAGTATTTAAAACTTCATTTTTTTATCTCAGTTCAACAACTTTTCTCTATTCTAAATGATATTCTCATCTCAAAAGCCTCCAATCTACTCACATCTTTCCTCATAGCCCATGTCTCATGCTTACACAATGCTACGCTCGATATCAAATTTTTCACTAATCTCTTTTTGCTGCTTTCTGCTTATGAAGAGCTCTCGTCGTCTCATAAAAGCCTCCTTTGCGCTAGCTATTCTTGTTCTGATTTCTTTTGTCGGAATGCTATCCAAATAAGTAAAAAATTCTACCTCAACATACAGATTTTTGATTAAACACCTACCTCTCCAATCTACTCTCATTTTCCTCAACTTTTCCATCATCCGAGGCCATAAACCTTTATCAAAGGCCTTTTCAAACTCCACAAAGCAAACAAATACAATTCAATGTTCCTTTCCACTAAAGTCCCCAAAGGCGTCTCCAGTGCCACAACCTTTCCGAAACCCGAACTGATCTACACCTATATGTATAGTTCGCTTAAGCTTCAAGTCTTTCGCTCAAAATCCTGAGAATAACTTTACCTGGATGTGTAACTAAACTGAACTAACTGAAACAAGAACGAAATAAATAGAATACACAGAGATTTAATGGAGTTCTTTACGGGAAATGCGGATAAAATGGGATCGAAAGATTGGGCGATTCTCGAATATTTATCTCCGAAACAATAAGTGGTAATTATGGGGTCTTGCGGATATTTTTATGGTAAATGTTGTCCTCTATCCGAATAAATGTTTCAATCTATACCTCGCAGATCATATAATAGCTAGAGATGAAAAATTGTGGCATATAATTGTTGCTTGACGGATGCCATTTAAAGAAATACAAGTATAAGTTTTTAAGTGGAAGTTCTAATGGACGGGTGCAGTTCAAAATCACAATTCGGCGATAAATTTTAATATGGATCAGTAATACCTAATTTAATTAAAATTCACCCTGTAGTTTCGGAGATTAAACATTCGGACGGTCGGACGGAAGAGACGTTCCCATAAGGAGTCCACTACTATCGCTTCGCTGATAAAGAACGCCTGAAAATGCTAAATTTTGAAGTATTTACTTTTTCAGGCAAATTTTTATTAAATTTCCCCAATTTAAATATATATTTGACGTAAAATTAACACAAATAAACAACTGACTTTGAAAACAAAATTTTCGTAAATTATTAATGTAAATACAGGGCAGCCAAACTAAAGGGCTTTTGGGGGGAGGGGGGGGGGCAAATTTCCAAGTCAATCACTGCTCATAAAATGTATTTATATTTTACTGATAACATTTCATAATAAGAAGCATTAATTATTATATTTACTATCATCAGTACCTGTTTCAGTTTAAAAGAAAAGATTACAGAAGATTGGAAGTGGACCAGTTTAACCGTTTAAGCCACGGACCACGGACAGACAGACGGCAGGACGTAAACAACTTTTTTTGGGCACAGAAACACCTAAAACGTGCATCTTCATTAAATTACCGAAGTCGATTTTTTCACGATTACAGTACTTTCTTAATATACTACGTATATGACAGACTAAAAAACGTCATAAATGAATTAAATATTCAAATTGAACAAAATTTGCATGTTAATAAAACATAGTGGCATTTTTATTCGAATAATGTATGGGAGGAGCTAAAACATCAGACGGAAAATTCTGCCGGTTCTTCGACTTGCTGGGCGGATATTCTACTAGTGAACTGTCTTGGCAGAATAATAAAATTCTCCTGCTTCAGAAAAGGGTATTTCCTGGTGGTGGCCGCTTCGCCGAATTCCTTAGATCAGAGGTGGGCAACCTTGCGGCCTACGAGGCTATAGTTAAAAATCGATCCGAAGAATTTAACAAACAAAATTCGTCTCTCTTGTTAAAATTTTCATAATAAAACAATTTTGAAAATGTAACCCTAAAATCCTTATTTAACTTGATTTTCGCTTATATGATTCCTCAGAATCTCGAGACAACTTCCCATTTAACTCTAATGCGGCCCGCCTCGCAAGCGCCAATGTGGCCGCCACGTAGAAAAGGTAGCCCACCCCGCCTTAGTTTATAGAAAATACCTTTAGCAAATTTTGACAAATTCTTCAAGGTTACATATTACGAAAAGAATTATCACTGAGAAAAAGCATGCATAATTCCCGCACTTACATGACAAAGGATGCTCTCGCAAGATAATAGCAATCGCGGTAAGACAATGAAAGACAAAATCTCATCAATGTCCCAATTGAGACATCTCTGAGGCAGCGAGGAAAAAGAGTTTGGCGACAAGTATTTCGTCGAGAGGGTCGCTCCATCTATTGACGAGAATGGAAACGCATGAGGAAGAAAAAGTGTCAAGCGGACGATTTCCTATGGTGGGGCGAACGAACTTCTCGGGCGGAGTGCGCAGCGGAAACGCAGAGGGAGGGGCAAATAGGAGGGGCAAATAGGAGGGAGAGTGAGAAGGAGGAGGAAAAACTTGCTCGTGAGAAGTGCGGCCGCTCGGCATGTCATTACAAGTCGAGTTGGACTGCTTGGGTTTCGGAATAACTGGTCGACCCGGTTAAAGCTTCCTTTCGAACGCGGAGGAATTAATTTGCGGCTCATTCGGATGGGAATTTCGCTCGTCGTTCGGAGTAACAGCGATTCGGATGCCAGGAAGGCGCACCGCGACAGTCTCCGGGAGAACTCTTTACTTTTTATGTATGACACATTGATGAAAAACATTTCAGAGAAATAAATCGGATATAATCTACGAAAAAGCCTTATTTTTTTTCTTATCTATTTATTATTCCGTTGCTTAAATACATTTTAACAGGCACATAAATGTTCAGCCCTCCCTCAAAGAGAAGAAACGGTCGCTTTTACGATTAAGGCCCTAGAAAATCACTTCTAGGTCAGGAAATTGAATCCATTAGAGAATAACCTGTAATTGCTGGATTATAATGATTCAAACGATCAAAGTGATCCTATTTTCATGATTTCCCCTTATTTGTAAAACGACGATGTTCATATATAACTCTTGAAATTACTTAAGTAGGGTACAATTTTCCTCATCTTATTGAGAACAATGAGATGTAGTCATTTCCAAAAGTATTCCAATTTGAGCGGCGTCGCATTCGCGGAACACTGAATTTTAACTTAATATCTACGAGAATGCTATGTCAGTCGGCGACTATGTACCTATTCCTGTCGTGACGCCATCTCAGCCTTCAGGGTTTATTATTGTATAAAATACGACGCAATCTTGCGTATCGACCGGAGTTAACAAAGATTATTCCGCGTCTTGGCCGATCGTTTGAACGTACTATTATAATTCGCCATTGTTATTTAACAGCATTCTTGCATCGTGATGATAGCGTAAGCAGGCCCATGGAATTGTTTTTTTGTCCAAGTGAGGGGTTGTTGGGGGAAAGCTGAAGCAAACTCGCTGCGTAATTAGCTGTAATGGTAGAAATACGAGTGGATTTACGAATTTCGAATCGACGATTTCATCGGTTTTATCAAATTCCCAGGTTCGATAGTATTCGTTACATAACGGAAATAGCGAAAGTGACAAGGCCCAACTCTAAAAAACAGTGGTTACTTTGTTGTGACGTTTCTGTATTTATTTGTCTGTCCCCACTATCAACTTTTGAACCATGACAATGACAATTGGTTAGAATCTCTTTCTACAGGAGCCAAGCTCCTGGGGATAGGTTTTACGGCGAAAATTGAAGTCCCGGAATAAATTCCATGAATTATCCATGATTTAGCTGGGAAATCTGAAACCCAACGTGCAGGGTAATTTTCTTATGCATAATAAAATATCTAAGAAAAATGATATAGGAGCGGGATTTTTGCTATTCTCTGCGGAATGGAAATTCTAATTTTGGTAGTAGAATTTTGCTTACTGATCGTATTACTTTGAATTTTGCGTTCAGAAGGAGGTTAACAGTTCGCCTAAAAATATATAGGTAATAATTCCTTCTATTAGATCACAACTACCCTATATTGAAAAGAAAAAAATATTCACTAATTGTAAATAGAGGAAAAGTTAATTTGTTCCTAAATCATATCGGGTTTCATTTCTATTGGCGTAGCACAGTTCACCTTGTTACACCCTCAGAGGACTTCTTTTAGAGAACTCCAACTATGAACTTGTACAATTATTCGCGTGCCGTACGATTTAATATTTTGCATACTTGCCGAAAAAATTCCTCCGCGTGCCACAGTTGACACGCGTACCGCAGATTAGTCGACTGTGCATTAGGCCAAGCGGAACAAACTAATTTCCAATGATAACTCCACAATGTAAAATAATTCATGGACCGTTTGTCTTCCTTCGAATTCGCAATACGCGTTTATGGAAATAGCTCCTATCATCAACAGCCTCGTTAGACAATATCCAGTGAGTCTCACGCGCAAGAGCCAACGGGCACGCGGCAGTTTCTATTCATTTTAAAAAACAAACAATATCGTCCATATACTGACAAAAATATCGAGATATAATTCGGTAAATAGGCTTAAGGGAGGAAAAATGAGCACATTCCATCCATGTTCCGTGGATGGAAAAATCCATAAATTAGAATACAAGCTTTCGAATATATTTCTAGACGAGTTTATGAGTTCAAGTCTTACACCCTCCGCAGTAATTTAGCGACTCCGAATCGGAGATAAGTGAACGCCATATTCGCAGACTGCGGCGAGAGAGGAAGGCACACGCACCCTTAGGGTCAAAGATCCGAAAGCTGCTGCTCTCAAGTAAAACAGTGCCATCCTCATTCCTCTCCATCTAATCAAAAATAGTTCTCGCTACTAATCTCGTGTTAAGCATAAGGAAATGTTTTATAATAACTTAAGAAGCATATAGTCATTTTATTAAAAATACACACACAAAATCCATTGCGGAGTTGGGGTTGCTCTATATTTGTCGGAAGCTGTTGAAAGGCCAAAGAGTATAGAATAATGTTTTATTTTTAGAGCTGTAAGTTTATACCAAACTGCTAAATGAAAGTGGAAAATTGTATACATTTTAATTATTCCCTGGGAAGCTGTTTTGTCGCATGTAAAGGAGAAATTGATGCAAATATATGCTCTATTTCTCTGTCGTACTCAATAAAAGAAAAATGTTTCGGTTCCCTGCTGTAGGGCACGACGACCCCGAGAAGCAACATCTCGCGGTTCCACCAGAGCGAAGTTGAGAACTTGCGAGCAAATGAAAGGCAAGCAGGGTCGTTGGAAAGCGCGAAAACGAAGGCCGGTGCGTAGAACGCCTTCCTCCCGAGCCGAGCACCACGAACCTACGCTGCGAAAAGACCGCGAGGGTGATTCGGCGATTTGACGGAATCTTATTACGACGAGGCGAAGCGGAAAGGCCAGACGGGTGCGAACGAAAGAATCAATATGCGATCCGTCACACTCCTCCGCGACGAATCGAGAACTCGTTAGCACCTTCGGGAGGTTCAAAAGGAGAGGCGAAGGAAGGAAAGGGGAGGTGAGGAGGGAAGGGGAGGGGAGGAGGAAAGGGGAGGGGAGGAGGAAAGGGGAGGGGAGGAGGAAAGGGGAGGGGAGGAGGAAAGGGGAGGGGAGGAGGAAAGGGGAGGGGAGGAGGAAAGGGGAGGGGAGGAGGAAAGGGGAGGGGAGGAGGAAAGGGGAGGGGAGGAGGTTGAGGGCGAGATGAAAGAGAGATATAGAGAGAGGGAGGAGAACCGGTCGCGATAATAGGAAAGTTTCAAAGGCAGAAAGATACAGGCGCGCGCACAGGTCAGAAAATGGGTGCACGAATGCACCGAGACGACGACAGATAGCCGGCGGAAAAACATCCAATACCGGAGAAGACTCGGTGGGCGAGTGAACGCCTCGAGAGTATAAAAACTCCAAGAACACTTTTCCCGCTAGCCTCCGACGGCGATGCCATTTCTCCCTCTCATAGCGGCGGCAAATTCAAATAAACGGCGCGATATACATTGCGCAAACTTTCTCATATACTACGTATATACGTTTGGTCCAATGTCTACGCTCGTAAAAGAAAAACGCTTATAAATCAAAGTTTACCATAGTTGCGCGTATATTTTAATGCCACTGATCGATATTTACTAATTTTTTGGGATATATGGCTTACAAGGGGAAACTCTGTACCTTGGGTCGTCGACTTCGAGGAAACATTTTTGGATGGTTGAATACTTAAAATAAGAAGACCCCTGTTTCGGCTTTTGAATAAGTGGGCCTTTGTTTCGGCAGAATCTTTTTTCTTTTCGCAGGATTAACCGCGGCTGGATGAAATGCAATAATAAGCCGACGATGCCGAGCAGGTGTATCGGCTGGGCGGTTGCCGCATTGTCTTCCGAATATTTTGTTCCGGATCCAAATCACGCCAAGTTTTTTCTTCGTTTTAATCCACTGTATTATTTTTAATGCATTGTATTATTATTTAATTATGAACTTTATTATATTATTATTTATTTACTTCGTTAAAATCGATGCACAAGAGCGTATTAGTAGATATTTCGATGTGAATTGTAAATCTAACTCTACAGGAACGAGGATCGCAGCTGTTGAAACGCAAAGAACAAGTATCACAGTGGAGTAAAGATAATGCGAAAGGAGGAACGTGCTTGGACAAAGATAACATTATTAAAAACTGTACATACGACAGATTTTGCAAAGCGAGGAAAAGGAAGAAGCAAGTTACATCCAGTGAGCGTTAGCTGCAGCCTATCATCACACATCGCCAGAGTTCACCTTCGCTGCATCTCGAGCGTGGCTAATAAAATTCAAGAAAAAATTCCGAAATCGACAGCGAAAAGTTACAAACTACGTTTTTCAAAAGGATGAAACGTGTTTGGAAGAAACTTTAAAATCTGCCGAGTTTTTCCGAAAACAAATATTGCGCATAATACCCAACTATGACCTAGACTACGTTATTAATACCGACCAATGTGGATCTTAGTACCGAGTTGACGTGAAGCGAACCTTGACTCATCAAGGCGAAAAGGCTGTCCACAGATATATCAGAGACAGGAACAAAATTAATTCATATACGGCACAGTATGCGATCACCGCCTCAAGAAATGTGTTGCCCGAAGTGTTTCTTTGTATGCAAGAACCTGGAGGTACGTTTGGGCTTCGAGTGAGCAGAACCGTGAGGCTGTTGGAGGAGGAGTTCCTAAGCGTTGTAGTTACGTGCTCCAAATCTGGTAAAATGACGACAGAATTGATTCAATTTTTTTTAAGCAGTTGTGAAGCCTTATGAATGCTTTTCTTGTTATTACGACAGTTACCTTCCAAAAACGTGTACACACACTTCCCTTTCAAGTGACGAATAGCATGAATCTAACAGTTGTTCTTTCTGACGTTAATTCACATCGAAGTATACGCTCTTGCGCATCTATTTTAATGAAGTAAATAAATATTAATATAATAAATAAATAATAATAATATAATAAATAAATAAAAAATAATATAAAAAAGTTCATAAATAAATAATAATACAATAAAATAAAAATAATAAAGTGGATTAAAACGAAAAAACTTGGTATGACGTGGGATTTAAACTCGGGACAAAATAATCGGAACCCAATACGGTAATCACCCAACCAATTCACCTGCTCGATATTGTCGGCCTATTATTGCATTTTATCCAGCAGCAGTTAATCCTGCGAAAAGAAAAAAAGACTGCCGAAACTAAGGCCCATTCAATCAAAAGCCGAAACAGGGGTCTTCTTATTTTAAGTATTCAACCACCCGAAAAAGTTTCGTCGAAATCGACGACCCAAGGTAAGTATTCTCCCCTTGTTAGTTAGTACTATTTGTGACATCAGTCTGTACGATTGGATGAATTTTAATCAAAATCCTTACGGCCATTTTTGAGTAAATAGAATTTTTTTCAAAATAACCAAGAATCAAGTACCCTTAATTGTTGCGCAATATCGTTCATCTCCTCAGAATGTCTTTTATGAATGATATTATCCACAAATATGAGATATCATTCTATTTTGTTTAACCCTAAAGCTATAGTAAGGTTTTGAGTGTTTTGAGTGGAATGCGGCGGAGGCGTGACGTCATAGAGCTTAGGTAAGGTAAGGTAGCTTTGCGTAAATTGTAATGTCGCTGGACGCCATATGGTGATTTTTTGAGAAATATGGCTTACGCAGTATTATTTGTAACATCAGGCTCTACAAATGGATTGATTTTAATCCAATTCTATGTAGCCATTTTTGAGTAAATCAAATTTTTCTAAAAATCGCCAAGAATAATATCATTTTTATGAAAATAGGGCCTCAAAATATGATATATTGCATAAATACGAGACATCATTCGATTAAATGTACGCGTTTGGGCCCTAGGACGACGAACAGACAGTATGGCGAAAACCACTTTTGCGGACTCAGGGACACCTAAAACGTGTATTTCCATCAAAATCTCGAAGTCGAATTTTTTCACGATTACAATACTTTCTTAATATACTTCGTATACGAGAAAGTAAAAACTGCACGTTTTCGAAGCACGTGAAATACGTCTCCTAAAAGACATGGAGGAAATTAATTCCGAAAGAAGCTACATATGTTTACAAACATCCGGTGCGTCGGAATTCCTCTCTAGACAACAAAAACAGAGTTCCTCTAACCACGAGGCAGTCGGTTCATTTATATATTATAGTCATAACTCCTATAACGAACACACAAAGAAGGGAGGAGGGAAACCCAGTGCCCAGCAATAGCCAACTTTTTGCGAAGAGCACGAAGGGCGCCAACAGTCTAACGTCTTCTTGCGCGTTCTCCTCGAGCCACACAAGTAGAGCGATCCCAGGTTGAAAAATCCGACCTCCGCCAGATTTGAACCCGGGACCGCTCGTGGAAGGCCAACGCTCTAGCCACTCCACCACCGAAACACAGCACAGCCGAGGAAAAAATGAAATGGTCGATGGCAACTTACCCTATAAAATAACAATACATTTTCAAGCATAAAGTTCCAGAATGTTTGCAACGGCATTCATCATCGCTCTATCTAGCAAGTTTGCGTAGGTATAGAAGCAGAGTTTTAAACAAGTGAAAGTATTTATAAAACGAATTCCTCTTATTACACACTATACAAAGCGTGTTTTAGGAGAAGCCGAGGAAGGCTCGTCTCGCAAACTTGGGCATCTCCCGAAAAGCCGGTCGCCTGCGCACTCCGAGTGGCTAGTCGCGGCGGCGGATGCGATCACAGGGCGAATCACAGCGGTCGCCTCCCTCCTCGAGAGAGATATGTAATCCCGCGAAAGGCGCCGTGTTCGCGCGCAGATCGCATCAGGTGCGGTCCAACACAGGTGAGGAGGGAGGAAGTGGAGGAGAGGAGATGGAGGCTGGAAAATAAAGGGGGATCAGAAACACAGCGCAGCGAGGGTGGAACGAATAGGATACCGTACTACATGGCAACTCAAAGGGGATGCGTGTTGAGGGAAGGAGCAAAGGGGAGGGGGCAAGAAAATGGGAGGGGGAGAGCTATCGAAAGGGAAAAGTACCGTTCTGTTCGGCACACGCAGGCGACACAAATATATTTCAATCAAAAAATAATACATATTCGAGAACAAGCATTTCAATACCACAAATCGAAAAAGTATCTCCAGCGGCCATAATCCTTTCCAGAATCTATTTTCGGTGATCGCCAACGAAAACGGCTGCATTGTGACCGAAAGGCGCATCTGGATTCTCATAACACTGTTATGGCTATCGGAGATGCCTAAGACAAATACATTTAAACATCTGATACCGAAGCGCTTATTCACGAATTTGATTTCAGCAACAATACGAGCTCGATAATTCTCAAGCGAATCACAATAACAAACCTCAAGTGAATTTAATGGGAACGATGACAGTGGTTTGTCTTCCACCGATATAAATAAAACACAGCGGAATATTTGAGATTGCTTGCTTCCTCTTCCGTTATTATTAGCCCATTCGATATTCCGTTCCCACAAAAAATGTATCCTAAACCTTAATGTTTATTATGGTTTTCATCCTTGTATATTGTTTACGGCTAATTCTTGCGCATTTATGACCCAAAAAGGGATAATATCACATCAAAAAGGTTCGAATTATTCTGATCCTCTCATTAGTGAATAGACCAAATGAGCGAAGAAAGATGGACCCTCGAAAGAGTATCGGATGCGACCTACCCCGAACGATATATAGCTAAAACAAACGGGATTCGATGTGAGCTGAGGTTACTGCCAGCCAACTGGACAGGAGAAGGATGGACTGAGAAGAAAAGCAACTTTCGGCAACCCGTAAACAAGCTACTATTAATCCGTAGCAATAAATATTACTTTGCACAGCAGAAAATTACATTTTTGATTCATGAAAATGTTTTGCGACGAATTTTTTTTCGAAGATTTAATCGCACAAGGTCGTGTTAATTGCGTCATTTACTTCTTGCAAAATGTTTTTCTGAAATTCATGTAACAAAATTCGAAAGTCTAAATCGACTAACAATTTAATCCCTCGATAAAATCATACTCCCAGGAACATCCAACGCCACGGTTTTTAAGCTACCTATTTCCGAGACTTCTATTTGCAACGCCTGTAATTAACTGCTATCTTCGAGTCAAGGACTCCTTCCGCATTCCAATCATAATTCTGATCCAATCAGCTCATTGTTCCTGCCTCAGTATGCGACACTTTTTCAGTCTCCCTTTTTACAGAATTTCAAACCACGCGCTATTCAAATGAAACGGTAGTTAGTTAAAAATCCTAATAATCCAGTTCCTCTTTTCCCCTTCCCTCAAGCCCTTTCCACGATGAATTCAAAGCCGAGGGTGTCGCCGTGTGAGCACTTATTCGTAAAATGATCGTTTATTATAAAAAATTATCCAAAAGAGAAAACGAATCCCAGGGGCGACGTGTTGCGGTAGCTCATCCAGCAAAAGGATGATTCGCCCCTTCTTTGCCAAAATTATTTTCGAATTCAAGTTAGTATGAGGTGAAATCCTGAAAATTCTGTTTCTAAGATTTAACAGAAGTGATAATGCACTGACAAAAACGATCCGATATAAATGTATAGATGAATAAAAAGACTTTTTGTTTGATTCCTGTAGAAGTAGCAAGTGGAAGATGGGCAAAATTTAAGGATTATTATAGACAAACCAACAGCAAGTATACAATAATACCAACAAAATTGTGATAGTGGAATCCAATCAGCTCATTTATAGTTAGAAATAGAAGCGAAGGGAAAAATCTCAAGAATCCGAAAAGAAAAGGAGATAAAGATAAGACGGAAGAACAAATAAATTTACGAAGAAGGAAATAAAAAAAGGTAAACAAACGGGCAAAGAAATGCGCATTCGATCGGGAGATTGAAAAAGGTAAGAGACTGAAGCGTTGAAAAAGCAAAGAAGGAGGATGCGTGCGTTGGGAGGCAGGGGTCCGGAGGAGGCAGGGGTCCGGAGGAGGCAGGGGTCCGGAGGATGCACGTCAAGGAAAGGCAGAAATGTAGAGAAGGGAAAAGCGGTGGGGAGGGAGAAAGAAGGGAGCAGAGAGATGGTTTTTTAAGGCGGGATGCAGAGCGGGGGAGGACATCTTCGCCGGAGGACCACCTGGAGACGGGAGCGCCTCCTGGCGGCGACGCCTCACAATTATTGCCTTTTTTCGTCTGCTTCCCCACCGTTTTCCTGCGATCCCTCGTCGCTCTCCATCCCGCTCCTCTTCCGCTTTTCTTCTGCCCCCATTCCTTTCCCCCCTCCCGCTCGCCCTTTTTCCTAAGCCAACCGATTTTTTCCCGTGCGAGAAAGAGCAATCCGGGGGACGGGAAGAAAGGGAAAGAGGAGAAGTCGAAGGATGTGCCCAGATCGCGGGGCGGGTGGGGCGAAGGAGAAGGCAAAGCAGCCGGAGCTAGAGGAAAAGGCATGGAAAGAAGAGTGGAAAGCAGAAGCAGAAATATAAGGGAAACGGCGAATCTTCCGAGTTGCTTCGAAGGAGGAGGATGCGTTTACTGAAGCCGCGGCGGCATGCAAGCACAGTACCACAGATATCATATGGGCTCGTTTTAGAAAAAGCTATCGCATCGATCAGAAACTTAAAATTACTCGGAGAAACACGAGAGAAATCTCGATTGACGAAAGGGACGATTCTGAGATAAGAGGTATATAAAGCAAGAAATGAGAGAAGCAAGGGAAGAATGGCGTCCGGAAGAGAGGAGATAGAGCAGCGGGGTTAGAGCGAAAGATAAGAGAGGATAAGGAAGAAGGAAGGCTGTGGCGACGAAGGGGATGGAGGAGGAGGGGGGAGGGCGTCGTAGGGGAGGGTGAGGGGAGTCGTAGGGGAGGGAGGGGACGGTGGGGGGCGTCGTAGGGGAGGGAGGGGACGGTGGGGGGCGTCGTAGGGGAGGGATGTGTAGGAGGCGAGCGCAAAAGGAATGGGATTGCGATGGAAAGATAAGGGAGAGAGGGAGATTAAAAGGAGGGGAGAGAGGATAGGAGGGGAGAGAGGATAGGAGCGAGAGATAGGATGGAAGCGAATGCGGAGGTGAGAGAGAGAAAAGGAGATATTGCGAAGAGAGCGCTGCGGGATGTAACGAGCGTGGATCGCACGGAGGAGGGGAGCGGATCACATTCGGAGATTGTGGAATGAATAGAGGGAGCGAGAGGAGAGATGGAAAGAGTTGAGGGAAGAAGATGAGTTTTACGAGGGAGCGAGGGTTCGGTAGGAGGAAGGGGAAGGAGGAGGAAGGAGGGGCAGGAAACGAGAGAGGCAGAAGGTATCACGGAGAGGAGGGAGGAGGAGATAGGCAGCGCAGGGGCGCCACTTGCAGATAATGGGTCGCACACGGATGTCTCTCCAAACACGGCTCCTCCTCTCCGCTCGCTCCTCCTCCCTCCCGCGACCATTCTTCCTCCCACGCTCGGCAAATTCCATTCCCTCCCCCCTCTGACCGCTCTCCTCTACAACGAAACTTCATCTCCGCCGCGTACTTTTATTCCCCGCCTCCTCCTTTCTACAGCCTCCTCCTCCGCATCAATTCCGCCGCCTCCTCACCTCCTCTTCCTTCTCCTCTCCATATCCTCTTCTTCGGTCACCTCTCCACGCTTCGCACCTCAGCCGTCCCATAATGGTATCTCGAACAATAAATTAATCATTCGAATAACCCTTTTATAACTTCTCTCCGCATACACTTTTCGCGAAGGATAACCGATGTCATTCATTCCGAAGAAAAAATAAGTTGGCAAATACGTTCGTCATTCGATGGGAAAAAAATCAAAGTATTGAAATTATAGCCGAGAGCAAAATAAAATCCGCCCGTGGAATGGCCAATGGTTAAGTAGGTGTGGCGCTCCGTCCGAAAAGAGAGAAACTGCGAGATGTCCGCTCCCCCTCCTCTTTTCCCCCTAATCCTCGTCCTCCCCTTAATACTCCTCCTCCCCTTAATACTCCCGCTCCCCTTAATACTCCCCCTCCCCTTAATACTCCCGCTCCCCTTAATACTCCCGCTCCCCTTAATATTCCCCCTCCCCTTAATACTCCCCCTCCCCTTAATACTCCCCCTCCCCTTAATACTCCCCCTCCCCTTAATACTCCCGCTCCCCTTAATATTCCCCCTCCCCTTAATACTCCCCCTCCCCTTAATACTCCCCCTCCCCTTAATACTCCCCCTCCCCTTAATACTCCCCCTCCCCTTAATACTCCCCCTCCCCTTAATACTCCCCCTCCCCTTAATACTCCCCTCCCCCTAATCCTCTCAACTCCCTTAATCCGATGCGCTTCCTCCTCGCGTACCGCATCCTTGGTATCAATCGCCTGTGCTCCCATCTCATCATCATCGACAATCGAACTGGCAAGTCACCCGAAGCGATTATTCGAAGTGTTTTAGGCGTCGTCCATCATTTCGTTAAAATATCCATTATAGCGTATAATTCGCTCGTTCGATTAAAGCGAACCGATTGCAGAATACGCCACATATGGGCGTTTGCTGAACTCGATTCCAATTTCGCGGCCATATGACACGAGTGGCTTCGCCATAAACGAACGGAATATTTCTTCGTCCACTCACCGGAATTTTTATCCTCTTTCGCCGCAATTTCTGCTGACGCACGCAAAAGATCGATTTCATTATCACTCGCTTCGTCCTAACAGCATCTCCACCGGATCCCCTCTCTTTTCCCCTACATTACGACCCTCCCAACAGCAATTCTTCCCGAAAGGACCCTCGCCTCCCGAGAAAACCCTCTCGGATTCGGAACCCACTGCACTTCCGCCCTCTTCTCCCTACGCTTCCTCTCTCTCCCTCTCTATCACTCGCTCTCTCTATCTCGCTCTCTATCTCTCGCTCTCTCTCCTTGCGCCGGACGACGTTTATCATCTTGACCACAGTCATTTTTCCGAAAGAACATTTCCCGTCGCCTTTGACGCGTTTTACAGAAGATCCAAAGCAGTCGTAATTATTCAACGGCGCGTGCGTATCTGGTGCAAGTCACGAGCCCCTCTTATTCATCCGATCGGCAATAGACTAGAGAGAAAATATCGACTTTTATGAAATCGATAAACAATAATCGAGATATCGATGGCTACCCTCACGCCACCTCTCGTTCGAACTGCTACTAGGCAACGTGCGTCTTGAATAAATGCCTCGTTATATGGTATTAGGAGAGCATTGCGTGAGCCCATAACTGGAAATGAAACGTTACGATGATTCTTTTGAAAAACAGTGCATCTCACGACGAAAGGTATTGCGTTTCTTTATTAAAAACTTGCTAAGCTAATACGGATTTTCACAAAGTGACATATCGTTCGGCAGTATACTGATAATAATATGAAATAGAAAAGGTCCTGCAGAAAACTACGATTCGAACTTCATTAGTATTTTATGGATGATAAAAAATAGAAAGTGAGGAAAACCGAAGCAATACAATAATGGAATAAAAAAGATAAATTTATTCGTAACCTATACTAAAAACGGTGGCGGCCGAAGAAAAAACGTTCTTTTCTTCCGATTAGGAAAGGAGTTTGCAGCCATTAACACAAATCAGGTCCTTCCACCAGAATTTTATTTTAGTCCAATCTCTTTCGGAAACATTGCATTAGTTTCCGACCTTCTCCAAGCAGATGCCTCAGCAGCACTCGAAACCTCTTCCAGTTTTTTAGCTCCCACCCACCCCCATCCAATCCCCTTTTCTCCCTTCCCCCTCCCCCGTACCTCTCTCTCTCTCTCTCAATTTCCAATCCAATCAAAGCTTTGGGAACTTATCGCGGGTAGAAAAACGCCCCCGGCCGCCCCAGAGGCGACCCAAGGGGAGAGAGGACAGGGAGGAAGATGGACCCTCCGTGAAGTGATTGGCGACGGCCGAAAGGCTTCCCGAGAGAGACTCCGAGTTGCAGTAGAGGGCGCGAAGGCGACTTCCTCGGCAGATGACTTTCGGCGTGAATCGAAAGCGGGAAGAACAGGATGAGATGGAGCTCACTCTCTCCACTCCTCTCCACTCCATCCGACACTCGACCAGCCGGCGGTAAAGACGCTCGGGTTTCGATCCCTCTCACCAAATTCCTATCGATTCTTTTTCCGACGATGTTATCACGAGACACGCTGATGGAAAAAACGATGAATGCTCTTCGGAAATCTGAAGAGCTAATGTTATATCCCAGTTCTTGCTTCTCCTTGTAGTCTTCTTCCAATGTCCTTTCAAGAAAAAAAATCGAATTTCGATTTCTACCAATGTATCTCGAAAATTCAAAATATCTTACCCGCTAATTGCTTCCAAGGTTATAGGCCGAAAATGTTTTTACTGGAATTCATAGATATCGCGATTTCAAAGATGGATAAAAAGTTACTACACGTAACGTTTTATTATTTTTTGTATTGAAACTTTACATACATATAAAATCGGTATTGATGGTTACCATAATAATATGTACAGTATTGACTTAAGTATGATTGCTCATGTTTACACATCGATCACTGGAATGGAAGAATATTTTTCAAATTATTCATATAAAATTTCGTTATAAATTTTATCCTACGCTATATGGGCTACAAATTACGCAAATGTAAGATTAATACAGCTAAGAAAATGCATTTAAAATCGTCATAAGAAATTTGTCCACCTACAAAGGTTAAACCTGCATGCACAAAATATTCTTTCCTCTCCAATCTTGTTATGTTTTTCGTTAACTACTATTTTTAGGTTAGAATAATAACCCGCTATTATGTCAGCAATCTGACATATAGTGAGTGTAAGAATCTGCCAAATCGACAGGAGAAAAATAAACTAGTACAAGAATACGATAGGTCCATTTTCCTGTTCGCCCTGCTCTCCATAACGTTCTTGCTCGCATCCACTCCTCAGTGGCCCAATGGGAAGGTGGGGCTGCCGCAGGGGAGGCAAATGGGAGAGGGATGGAGGGGGGAGGAATGGAGAGCGGAGAGGGACGGAGAGAGGGGAGGGATGGAGAGCGGGGAGGGATGGAGAGGGGGGAGGGATGGAGAGGGGTGGAGTGAGGGATGGAGAGGGTGGAGGGATGGAATGGGGGAGGGATGCAGAGGGTGGAGGGATGGAATGGGGGAGGGATGCAGAGGGGGGAGGGATGGAGAGGGGGAGGGATGGAGAGGGGGAGGGATGGATAGGGGAGAGATGGATAGGGGAGAGATGGAATGGGGAGGGATGGAGAGGGGGGAGGGAGAGGTGGGGAGAGGGATGGAGAGGGGGGAGGGATGGAGAGGGTGGAGGGATGGAAAGGGGGAGGGATGCAGAGGAGGGAGGGAGGAATGGAGAGGGGAGAGGTATGGAGGTATAAAGAGGGGGGAGGGATGGAAAGGGGGGGAGGGATGGAGAGGGGGGAGGGATGGAAAGGGGGGAGGGATGGAAAGGGGGGGAGGGATGGAGAGGGGGGGAGGAATGGAGAGGGGGGAGGGATGGAGAGGGGGAGGGATGGAGAGGGGGGAGGGATGGAGAGGGGGAGGGATGGAGAGGGGGGAGGGATGGGGGTGGGAGGATGGAGAGGGGGGGAGGGATGGGGTGGGGGGAAGGAATGGAGAGGGGGTGGAGAGGGGGAGGGATGGAGAGGGGGAGGGATGGAGAGGGGGGAGGGATAGGGGAGAGATGGAGGGGGAGAGATGGAGGGGGAGGGATGGAGAGGGGGGAGGTATGGAGAGGGGAGAAGTATGGAGAGAGGGGAGGTTGGAGAGGGGGAAGGGGTGGGGAGGAGAAACGCGATCGAGCACACCTCCGCCACCGTGGCTCTCTTTCGTTCTTTCCAACGCCGCTCCTAAATTTGGAAGGATCCTCGAACCTACGGCTTCGAGAACGCGAAGGAAAACGATTTCATTTAGGAGGCGAGAAAGCCGTCTCGAGGAAAGTTGTGATCTCAAGCTACAGGGTCTACGAATAAAAAAAGGAGACCCTATAAAATCTATTGTTGTAAAACGATTTTAATTTAACTTCATCATGTTAAAATATATAGTAAATAGGTAATAAATCGTATTTGTCGTGATTTTTGAATTTGATGAAAACAATGAGTTCATTTATAAATAAAGTAAAATCGCCATATAAACACAAATTGTAAATCCCGTTTCATATTTTCATGGTATTTCAAAATGAGCGCAGTTAAGAGTTTCAAACTCTCAATTAAGAATGATAGTTAAACATTTTAACGTAAACAAATTAAACTAGAATCGTTCTACACTTAAGTATTATGGCGTCTAGTATAGTCTCTCCTTTTTAAATTACACATCCTGTATATTCTTTTCTTTGTCACTTCCTCTTTTAGGTTTTTTCCATCTCAACGATATCCGCTGATGTCTTCCCAGTTTTTTTTCTTATGTTCTATATGTAATAGCATTCACGTCGAAAAATATTCACTGGGAAAATTTTCATACAAATTCAGCGTCGCCCTCTAGAAAGTATAAACGGAAAAAACATTTTTCATCGACCAATACCGAACTGCTTTCCTGAATTTTGAATAGGCAAGAGCGACTAAGACCGTGTACAGCGATGTATACCGAATTATTATACATCATGCAAACGTCACAAGAGAAAATATTTAACTTTCCAGCGCAAAAAATTACATTAAAATGTATAACTACGGATTACAGTGAGTGTATTTTTTGCAATCAAAGCAATTCCCTTAACTTGGAATTAAGCCCCCATTTCTATCGGTTTTAATAAAATGCGGAAGGAATTTCAGAAGATTCGATTAAATAAAACAAGAGCAACAGATGCATATGTATCGGAAATGCAATCGTATTGCTTTGGTATGTGCTATTTATTACTCCTCAAGATTATAATCTTCAATCAATTTATCTAATGCACGGCGACTTGATGATTATTTAGGTAACAACATAAAATAAATCTCAAAAGTATGCTATCGCGCATCAAATCTTTGCTTTCGCTACTCGGGGAACCTAAAAATTATTCTCAATATTTTAAACTTAGTTTTCAACTGTTCGAGTTATTTCAGACGATATACTATTTTACTAAATAATTTTTTATTTTCAAAAATGTTCTTGGATAAAGATGTCACACCCTCGACGAATAAACGAAGGCAAAATATTAATGCGACGAAAAGTAGCCAAGAGAACGAACACAATTATACCCAGCGAAGTCCTCACTCCAGAACTCATTACGAAAATAATCTGATAAAGAAGACTTTGAATCTCGACTTGGAAAGAATAGTGTGTTAAAGGATGAAATCCCACCATCGAGAGGTAGATGTTAACATATCCTCCATTAGCTTATTTATGGTTAAAGCATTATGGCGGCAGCGATCGAGTATCGACAAACGTTTTGAGACCTCACCTCCACGAGAATTCGAGGAAGGGAATCATAGAGCGACCACAGAGTCAAGGAAAGAAACAGGATTTCGGAAAAGTGGCACAACGAAGACAAAAAATGACACGAAACGAAAATTGGAAGCAAACGAAAACAGACGAAATCAGGTTCGATCAAAAGTCGCGACCGCACGGTGAAATCACCTTAAGCGAAATAAAGAAAACGGGGAAAGAAGATAGAAGAAGGAGGAGGATAGGAGGAGGGGGATAGGAGTAGGAGGATAGAAGGGGGAGGATAGGAGTGGGAGGAGGATAGGAGGGGGAGGGGGATAGTAGGGGGAGGAAGATAGGAGGGGAAGGAGGATAGGAGGAGGGGGAAGGAGGATAAGAGGAGAGGAAGGAGGATAAGAGGAGGGGAAGGAGGATAAGAGGAGGGGAAGGAGGATAAGAGGAGGGGAAGGAGGATAGGAGGGGGGAGAAGGATAGGAGGGGAGGAAGATAAGAGGGGGAGGAGGATAGGAGGGGGAGGAGGATAGGAGGAGGAGGAGGAGAGGAGGAAAGGGAGGAGGATAGAAGGGGAAGGAGTATAGAAGGAGGGGAAGGAGGATAGGAGGAGGGGAAGGAGGATAGAAGGGGAAGGAGGATGGGAGGGGAAGGAGGATAGGAGGGGGAGGGGGATAGTAGGGGGAGGAAGATAGGAGGGGAAGGAGGATAGGAGGAGGGGAAGGAGGATATGAGGAGGGGAAGGAGGATAAGAGGAGGGGAAGGAGGATAGGAGGAGGGGGAGAAGGATAGGAGGGAAAGGAGGAGAGGAAGGAGGATAGGAGAGGAAGGAGGATAGGAGAGGAAGGAGGATAGGAGAGGAAGGAGGATAGGAGAGGAAGGAGGATAGGAGAGGGAGGAGGATAGGAAGAGAGGGAGGAGAATAGGAGGCGAGGAAGATAGGAGGGGGAGGAAGATAGGAGGGGGAGGAAAATAGGAGAGGGAGGATAGGAGGGGGAGGAGAGGGAGGAGCATAGGAGGGGAGGAAGATAGGAGGGGGAGGAAGATAGGAGGGGGGGAAGATAGGAAGGAGGATAAGAGGGGGAGGAAGGAGGATAAGAGGGGGAGGAAGATAGGAGGAGGGGGAGAAGGATAGGTGGAGGGGGGAGGAGGGCACCTGTCCCCCGGTAGTCGTCTCCTTGAATTCTGCAGGAAAAGAAGGCTCCCGTGAGGAATGCCGCTATCGCCGATCCCCTTCCTTCCTGTGCAAAACATCCGCCCTTTTTCTCTTCTTGCGGGCCCTTAATGGAAGGCCCCATCCCGACCCTGGGGAGCACGATCCACCTATCTCACCTCGTCCTCATCCCCTCCTCCCCCCACTGCTGAGTTCCGTTCTTTGGCCGTGCACTGCGCTTTGACTAACAGACTGCAACTCGATTAATCGAGGCTGCCACCAATGTAGATAACAGAAGTCTTTCCATCGTTATTCCGAGGTAAAAACTTCCAAGTTGCGGTGGGCAATGAAGCGTAAAATTCAAATGAATAGCGACCGGTGATCAAAAAGCCCTCTCCGAATTATGTCGGCAGACACAATTCGACGTCTTCTGCAGAGACGGATTTTCCTGTCGGAGTCAACGATCACATTCGATTTAAAAATGATCTTCGAGGCACGCGCATTGTCCCTCATACTCAAACGCACATTTCGCATCCAGATATGCTCATTCCGCTGCCGCCCCTCCTCACTTCTTTCCCTCCCATCTCCCCCTCCCTCCTATCTCCTTTCCCCCTCCCTCCCCTCCAACCCCTTTCCCTCCACTCCAACCCCTTACCCTCCTATCTCCCTCACCCTCCTATCTCCTTTCCCTCTCCCTCCCCTCTCCCCCTCCCTCGCATCACCTTTCCCTCTTTCTCCCTGCTATCTCCCTCACCCTCCTATCTCCTTTCCGTCTCCCTCCCCTCCCTCCCCGTTCCTTCCCCTCTTCTCCTCCTCACTACCGGCACGCGGCCGAGAGCTTCCTCCGCGGCTAGATAAGAGAGAGAGAGAGGGAGGACACCACCTTTTAATTAAACACCACCCTACCCGGAAAACCAATCCGTTAAGAGGCCCTTTTGCTGGCCACCGCAGTGCGCATCTCTCGCTCCCATCGCCGGCCCACCATTATTCCCTCCCTCTATCCACTTCGCACCTCGTCCTTTAACGCGGACGTGGCACCACAAAGGCAGAGCGAGAGAGAGGGGGGGCGTGGAGGAAGTGGCAAACGTTATCCGAAAGTAACTTCTACACCTCATTAATTGAGGATGAAATAGAGGGAAGGAGAAGGGAATGTAGGGGAGAGATGGGAATGTAGGGGAGAGATGGGAATATAGGGGAGAGATGGGAATATAGGGGAGAGAGGGGAATGTAGGGGAGAGAGGGGAATGGAGGGGAGAGAGGGGAATGTAGGGGAGAGATGGGAATGTAGGGGAGAGATGGGAATATAGGGGAGAGATGGGGGAAATATAGGGGAGAGAGGGGAATATAGGGGAGAGATGGGAATGTGGGGGAGAGATGGGAATGTAGGGGAGAGATGGGGAATATAGGGGAGAGATGGGAATGTAGGGGAGAGATGGGAATGTAGGGGAGAGATGGGAATATAGGGGGAGAGATCGGAATTTAGGGGAGAGACGGGAATATAGGGGAGAGACGGGAATATAGGGGAGAGATGGGAATGCAGGGGAGAGATGGGAATATAGGGGGAGAGATGGGAATATAGGGGAGAGATGGGAATATAGGGGAGAGATGGGAATGTAGGGGAGAGATGGGAATGTAGGGGAGAGATGGGAATGCAGGGGAGAGATGGGAATATAGGGGAGAGATGGGAATATAGGGGAGAGACGGGAATATAGGGGAGAGATGGGAATATAGGGGAGAGATGGGAATATAGGGGAGAGACGGAAATATAGGGGAGAGATGGGAATGTAGGGGAGAGATGGGAATGCAGGGGAGAGATGGGAATATAGGGGTGAGATGGGAAATATAGGGGAGAGACGGGAATATAGGGGAGAGATGGGAATATAGGGGAGAGATGGGAATGTAGGGGAGAGAGGGGAATATAGGGAGAGAGGGGGAATATAGGGGAGAGAGGGGAATATGGGGCAGATGGGGGACATATGGGGGGGGGGGGTCAAGCGCGTGTCGCGTGGCAGCAGCCTCAGACCATCATCGGTGCGAGGAGGGGAGGGGGGAGGGAGGAACGGCACTTCCATGCCTCCTCCGGCGGACAATGGCGCTCCCGCGAGTTTTGAGGCGAAGCCGATACAGACCAGGTGTGACTGGAGGAGAAGGATTTAAAACAGATTAAAGAACAGCAGCATTTAATATAATCAGGAATTTAATTACAAATTCTGGATCCGACGACCTGGATGGATTTCTGAGAGAAGTTGGTCCGATGAGCAGTGTAATAGAGACGGCCGCAGTCGGACCTAGTGGTCATATTCATAAATGAAGGCCGTTGGGAAAACAGGTTAGGAAGGTATTCAGGTTGTTTATGAAGGAAAAGTGAGTATAGGAATATTGCAGAAAAGTATTTTTGTCGGAATTTAGTGGATAGCCAAACAGGGTTTTCCAAATATGGGGAAATATGGTCATCTCTCCTGAGGTTGCAAGTGAAACAAACGCAGGAATTGATTGAGCGCCGAAGGGGAGATTGGAGGAGGAGAGTGAAGGGGGGAAGAGTGGAGGAGGGGGGAGACTGGAGGAGGAGAGTGGAGGGGGGAAGAGTGGAGGAGGGGGGGACTGGAGGAGGGGGAGACTGGAGGAGGGGGAGATTGGAGAAGGGGGAGATTGGAGATGAAAATTGGAGGAGGAAGAGTGGAGGAGGATGAGTGGAGGAGGGGGAATGGGTGTGGGCTTTATATCTCCGACGGGGAGCAGCGTCACCTTGAGGAAGCGAATGTTATCCACGAGATAGTAACAAATTAGCATAAAATATCTCGTGGATAACAGATCGTTATAATTAGATGGCGAGACCAGATCGGAAGTCTCGATCACGTTGCTCGCAGGAAGCTCGCCGTACGCCTGTTCCACACGAGCGGTCCTTTCGTTACCTTTATTCTACTGTAAGTAGATAAAATAGTAACCGAAAACGAGCCGAGTAACAAAGATAAACAGTATAGAAACGTTAAATAGTTAGGAACTGAATGATACAGCAATAGCTCGGTTTACGAATCCTCTGGGAACGAGGCGACTTTATGATGAAGTCGGCATTATTTTGCAAACAAAAATAGAAAATTAAAGAAAAACATCAAAAACCAAGAAAATTGATTAAAAAGATTACATTTTTATTATCACTGACGTCCCACAAATGGCTCAGGATGTGGGTATCGAGAATTCGACGAAAAGCTGTATCTGCTGGATAATTACCGATGACGCTAACTTGCCTTCCCCCCTCTCCCCCTCTTCCCCCCTCCCTTCCTCCCTCTCTCTCCCCCTCTTCCCTCCCTCCCCCTTCTTGGAAAGAGGCAGAGAGGAGTGGATAGAGAGGGATTGATTGATTTGGTCTTTATTTGGGGCGAGATTGAGACTAGGAAGTCCCATCTTCCACCTAACCCCTCGTCGTGATATATATAGTAATACATAAAACATTGACAAATGTAAATACAGGTAACAATAAAAATACAAGTATTTGAAAAGAAAAGATGTGATTTTGTGGGGGAAAATATGAACTACTGAGTAATGTAATCCATGTGAAAAAAACCCACTGCAGGAAAACACCCACACAAGAAGGGGGGTGTGAAAAACCTGCGAAACCTACTGAGATTCACTAAAGACATCCCATAATGTTAAAATCATAAAGAGATAAAGAAAAAATAAATTGGCACAACATGAATAGACCATTGCATAAAAAAACTTGTAAAAACACCAACATCTATAATTAACATTGGTGTGTCAGAACAACATGAAGAGAAAAAAGATATAAATAAATCAGTACAATACAGAGATTTACAACAAACATTGTTTTGTCAAAATCAAAATATTTACAAAAATAAAATAAAAATAAATAAATAAAAAAGTAAATAAATCAATTGAAGCATTAAGGGCGTTTAACTGTTCCTTTGCAAGGATAAGAGAGATTTATGGCAGTGTCCCCTTGAATGAGGAGAGCGAGTGCGAATTTTTTATTGTTTGGGGAAGGAGTGGAAAGTCAGTGAGAGATAAGTGGAAAGAGAGTATAGTGGAAAGAGAGTTGAGTGGAAAGAGGGAGATAGGAAAAAAAGAGAAAGAGAGGAGATGAAAGAGGGAGAGAGGAGAGGAAGGAAGGAGAGAGGAGAGGAAAGAGGGAGAGAGGAGAGGAAAGAGGGAGAGGAAAGAGGGAGAGGAAAGAGGGAGAGATGAGTGGAAAAAAGATGAGATGAGTGAAAAGAGAGGGAGAGAGGAGAGGAAAGAGGGAGAATAGAGAGGAGAGAGGGAAAATAGAGAGGAAAGAGGGAGAGATGAGAAGAAAGAGGGACAGATGAGTGGAAAGAGGGAGAGAGGACAAAAAAGAGAAAGACGGAGAGAGGAGATATGAGTGGAAAGAGGGAGAGAGGAGAGGAAAGAGGAGTGGAAAGAGGGAGAGAGGAGAGGAAAGAGGGAGAGATGACTGTAAAGAGGAAGAGATGAGTGTAAAGAGGGAGAGAGGAGAGGAAAGAGGGAGAGAGGAGAGGAAAGAGGGAGAGATGAGTGTAAAGAGGGAGAGAGGAGAAGAAAGAGGGAGAGATGAGTGTAAAGAGGGAGAGAGGAGAGGAAAGAGGGAGAGATGAGTGGAAAGAGGGAGAGATGAGTGTAAAGAGGGAGAGAGGAGAGGAAAGAGGGAGAGATGAGTGTAAAGAGGGAGAGAGGAGAGGAAAGAGGGAGAGAGGAGTGGAAAGAGGGAGAGATGAGTGTAAAGAGGGAGAGAGGAGAGGAAAGAGGGAGAGAGGAGAGGAAAGAGGGGAGAGATGAGTGTAAAGAAGGAGAGAGGAGAGGAAAGAGGGAGAGATGAGAAGAAAGAGGGAGAGATGAGTGGAAAGAGGGAGAGAGGACAAAAAAGAGAAAGACGGAGAGAGGAGATATGAGTGGAAAGAGGGAGAGAGGAGAGGAAAGAGGAGTGGAAAGAGGGAGAGATGAGTGGAAAGAGGGAGAGAGGAGAGGAAAGAGGGAGAGATAAGTGAAAAGAGGGAGAGAGGAGAGGAAAGAGGGAGAGATGAGTGGAAAGAGGGAGAGATGAGTGTAAAGAGGGAGAGAGGAGAGGAAAGAGGGAGAGAGGAGAGGAAAGAGGGAGAGATGAGTGTAAAGAGGGAGAGAGGAGAGGAAAGAGGGAGAGAGGAGAGGAAAGAGGGAGAGATGAGTGTAAAGAGGGAGAGAGGAGAGGAAAGAGAGGGAGAGAGGAGAGGAAAGAGAGGGAGAGAGGAGAGGAAAAAGGGAGAGATGAGTGTAAAGAGGGAGAGAGGAGAGGAAAGAGGGAGAGATGAGTGGAAAGAGGGAGAGAGGAGAGAAAAGAGAGAGGGAGAGGAGTGGAAAGAGGGAGAGAGGAGAGAAAAGAGAGAGGGAGTGGAGAGGAAAGAGAGTGGGAGAGGAGAGGAAAGAGAGGGGAGATGAGTGGAAAGAGAGGGAGAGAGGAGGAAACAGGGAGAGAGGAAAGGAAAGAGAGGGGGAGAGGAGAGGAAAGAGAGGGGGAGAGGAGAGGAAGGAGAGGGAGAGTGGAGAGGAAAGAGGGAGAGAGGAGAGGAAAGAGGGAGAGATGAGTGGAAAGAGGGAGAGATGAGTGGAAAGAGAGGGAGAGAGGAGAGGAAAGAGGGAGAGAGGAGAGGAAGAGAGGGGGAGAGGGGAGGAGGAGAGGAAGGAGAGGAGAGTGGAGAGGAAGAGGGAGAGAGGAGAGGAAAGAGGGAGAGATGAGAGGAAAGAGGGGGAGATGAGTGGAAAGAGAGGGGAGAGAGGGAGAGGAAGAGAGGGAGAGAGGAGAGGAAAGAGGGAGAGAGGGGGGAGAGAGAGGGGAGAGAGGAAAGAGAGAGGGAGATGAGTGGAAAGTGAGGGATAGAGGAGAGGAAAGAGGGAGAGAGGAGAGAAAAGAGGGAGAGATGAGTGGAAAGGGAGTAGAGGAGTGGAAAGGGATGAGAGGAGAGGAAAGAGGGAGAGAGGAGAGAAAAGAGGGAGAGATGAGTGAAAGGGAGAGAGGAGAGGAAAGAGGGAGAAAGGAGAGGAAAGAGGGAGAGAGGAGAGAAAAGAGGGAGAGAGGAGAGGAAAGAGGGAGAGAGAAGAGGAAAGAGGGAGAGAGGGAGAGGAAGAGGGAGAGATGAGTGGAAAGAGAGGGAGAGAGGAGAGAAAAAAGAGGGGAGAGAGGAGAGGAAAGAGGGAGAGATGAGTGGAAAGAGAGAAAGAGGAAAGAAAAGAGAGGGAGAGAGGAGAGAAAAGAGGGAGAGATGAGTGGAAAGAGGGAGAGAGGAGAGAAAAGAGGGAGAAATGAGTGGAAAGAGGGTTAGATGAGTGGAAAGAGGGAGAGAGGAGAGAAAAGAGAGGGAGAGATGAGTGGGAAAGAGGGAAAGAGGAAAGAAAAGAGAGGGAGGGAGGAGAGAAAAGAGAGGGAGAGATGAGTGGAAAAGGGAGAGAGGAGAGAAAAGAGAGGGGGAGATGAGTGGAAAGAGAGGGTGAGAGGAGAGGAAAGAGAGGGAGAGAAGATAGAATAAGAGGGAGAGAGGAGAGGAAGGAGAGGGAGAGTGGAGAGGAAAGAGGGAGAGAGAAGAGAGGAAAGACGGAGAGTGGAGAAAAGAGAGAAATAGAGGAGAGGAAAGAGAGGGAGAGAAGAGAGGAAAGAGGGATAGATGAGTGGAAAGATGAGATGAGTGGAAGAGGGAGAGAGGAAAGAAAAGAGAGGAGAGAGGAGGGAAAAGAGAGGGAGAGATGAGTGGAAAAAGGGAGAGAGGAGAGAAAAGAGAGGGGGAGATGAGTGGAAAGAGATGGAGATAGGAGAGGAAAGAGAGGGAGAGAAGAGAGGAAAGAGAGGGAGAGAGGAGAGGAAGGAGAGGGAGAGTGGAGAGGAAAGAGGAGAGAGGAGAGGAAGAGGGGGAGAGGAGAGGAAAGAGGGAGAGGTGAGTGTAAGAGGGAGAGAGGAGAGAGGGAGAGATGAGTGGAAAGAGAGGGAGAGAGGAGAGAAAAGAGAGGGAGAGAAGAGAGGAAAGAGGGATAGATGAGTGGAAAGATGAGATGAGTGGAAAGAGAGGGAGAGAGGAGAGGAAAGAGGGAGAGAGTAGAGGAAAGAGGGAGAGAGGAGAGGAAAGAGAGGGGGAGATGAGTGGAAAGAGAGGGAGAGAGGAGAGGAAAGAGGGAGAGATGAGTGGAAAGAGGGAGAGATGAGTGGAAAGAGGGAGAGAGGAGAGAAAAGAGGGGAGGAAATGAGTGGATAGAGGGGAGAGATGAGTGGAAAGAGGGAGACAGGAGAGAAAAGAGAGGAGAGATGAGTGGAAAGAGGGAGAGAGTAGAGAAAAGAGGAGGAGAAATGAGTGAAAAGAGGGAGAGAGGAGTGGAAAGAGAGGGAGAGAGAGAGGAAAGAGGAAGAGAGTGGAAAGAGGGATAGATGAGTGGGAAAGATGAGATGAGTGGAAAGAGAGGGAGAGAGGAGAGGAAAGAGGGAAAGAGGAGAGGAAAGAGGGAGAGATGAGTGGAAAGAGGGAGAGATGAGTGGAAAGAGGGAGAGATGAGGGGAAAGAGAGGGGAGAGAGGAGAGGAAAGAGAGGGAGAGAGGAGAGGAAAGAGAGGGGGAGAGGAGAGGAAGGAGAGGGAGAGTGGAGAGGAAAGAGGGAGAGAGGAGAGGGAAAGAGGGAGAGATGAGAGAAAAGAGGGGAGAGAGGAGAGGAAAGAGAGGGGAGAGGAGAGGAAAGAGGGGGGAGATGAGTGGGAAAGAGAGGGAGAGAGGAGAGGAAAGGAGGGAGAGAGGAGAGGAAAGAGAGGGGGAGAGGAGAGGAAAGAGGAGAGGGAGAGAGTGTAAAGAGAGGGAGAGAGGAGAGGAAAGAGAGGGGGAGAGGAGAGCAAGGAGAGGGAGAGTGGAGAGGAAAGAGGGAGAGAGGAGAGGAAAGAGGGAGAGATGAGTGGAAAGAGGGAGAGATGAGTGGGAAAGAGGGAGAGAGGAAGAAAAGAGAGGGAGAGAGGAGAGAAAAGAGAGGGAGAGATGAGTGGAAGAGAGGGAGAGAGGAGGAAAGAGGGAGAGTAGAGGGAGAGGAAAGAGGAGAGAAGAGAGGGAGAGAGGAGAGGAAAGAGGGAGAGGAGAGGAAAGAGGGAGAGAGGAGAGGAAAGAGAGGGGAGAGATGAGAGGAAAGAGGGAGAGAGGAGAGGAAAGAGAGGGGGAGATGATGGAGGAAAGAGGGAGAGAGTGAGGGAGTGGAGAGTGAAGAGAGAGGGGAGAAGAGGAGGAAGAGGGAGAGAGGAGAGTGAGAGAGAGGGAAGAGGGGGAGAGAGGAGAGGAAAGAGGGAGAGTGGAGAAGGGGAGAGGTGGGAAAGAGGGTGAGAGGAGAGGATTGAGGGAGAGTGAGTGAGGAGGAAGAGGAGGGTGAGGAGGGAGAGAGGAGAGGAGAGAGAGTGGGAGAGAGGGAGAGAGGAGAGGAAAGAGGGAGAGAGAGGGAGAGAGAGTGAGAAGAGGAGATGAGTGGAAGGAGGGATGAGAGGGAGAGATGAGTGGAGGGAGAAGAGGGAGAGAATGAGAGGAAGAGGAGAGATGAGTGGAAGAGGGAGAGAAGGAGAGAGAGGAAAGAGGAGAGAGGAGAGAGAAAGGAGGAGAGTGAGAGAGGGACGAGAGGAGAAGAGAGGGAGAGAAGAGGAGAAAGAGGGAGAGAGGAGAGAAAGGGAGAGAGAAGAGGAGAAGAGGGAGTATGTGGGTTGATGGGAGAGATTGAGTGGAAGAGGGTGAGTTGTGGTGGGTGTGAGGTTGGTTTGTGGTTGTGGGGTGGTTTTGTGGTGTTGGTGGTGGTTGTGGGGTGTT
>CM054113.1:238560779-238604279 GCA_028673005.1 Tanypteryx hageni | reverse complement strand
GACACCAATATCACAAAAAACAATAAAATCAGTTAACAGATGAACGCGACTACTGCCACTCAGGAAATGATTCACAAGTTCACCAATAAGAGATTAGGAAGACCATCAGAGAGCAATGCGCAATTAATACGGCAATAATAGATCCAAAAAAAACAGAACATTTTGGATTTAAACTAAAAATTTCTAGTTTTGGACGTTATAAGTCTTTCCTCCGAATAAAAAATACGGAAAAATCTACGAAAATGATGAATCGAATTTTAACCAATCACACTGTCATCCAAGACCTCGTTCAATCAACTCCGCTAACAATTCTGCGATCACGAGTCGTCACTCGCACGGCGCCTCGGAGCAAGTTCACTCGAGGCGTGACGCGGCACGCGTGTAAAATCGAGAAGGCTTTGGGGAATAATTCCGCGAGTATGCGTTCGGAAGAAAGACCATCCATGCATGATAAACCGAAAGAGAGATCGACGGCCAATCACACAGGAGCGCTTAAGGCGGGGGTGGGAAAACCACACAAACACACAGGGCGCGAATCCGACGACAGCAGCCAACTCTCGAACAAAGAGAGGCCGAACGCCGTTTCGGGAGTTCGAATGATGGAGATTCGAAGAAGCTTCTTCTACGGATACAGTCAAATCGTGTGCCACCGAGGGCGACTGTCTCGCATCGATCGCGAGGTTCGTTTCGAGACTTAAATACCGAATACACTCCCTCTCTGGTAAGTACTCGAATCCTCATTATTAACTAATTGTCGGAAGACAGCTCTGCGATGAGAATTTTTCTCCACCTCGCTCTCTAGGATTCTTTTTCATTCCAAGATAACTCACTTTCCTCTTCGAATCATCTTATTCCTTTCCTTCAATCGGAACTTTCTCCCGACCACAAATTTCAGCAACCAGCTCCATTTCATATTTTTATCAAAACTGATCTCCAACGTTCCGATATAGCTCCACCCTAGAAAAGAACCGAAGAAAATACGTGAACAGATCTACTGCATACCAAGAGAACTTAATTCGACTTATCTCCACCGCTTCAATAGCCCCAAAAAGGGGGCATTAAACGGGGTTTCAGCGTAGCTTTATCATCATTCTTTTCCCTCACAGAACTCTTAAATTCCCCATTTGATAACAAAAGTAGAATACTCCTTTAGCCAAAACAACTAGAGGGCTGCAAACCCAATGCATTTCGCCCACAAGGTGGGCATCGTCAGGGGTAGAACCTGTTTCACCAGTGACTGGAAGCCAACTTGGCTGGAGTTGGCTTCCAGTCACTGGTGAAACAGGTTCTACCCCTGACGATGCCCACCTTGTGGGCGAAATGCATTGGGTTTGCAGCCCTCTAGTTGTTTTGGCTAAAGGAGTATTCTACTTTTGTTAGTTTTGGCCAAAGTTATTGAGCTACTATCAATTTTCCCCATTTGATGATAATCAAAGGGGTCTACCAAGAAGGCAGCAGGTGATTCCAGGAGAGGCGGAAGGAAAGGGCGTCGCGCCATTATCGCGGAGGAGGGAGATCTGTCACAAAAGAGGGAGAAGCAGCGACGGGTGAAGAATGGAGAGCAGAAAAGAGAGGAGGGTAGGGAGGAGGAGGGTAGGGAGGAGGAGGGTAGGAGGAGGAGGGTAGGAGGAGGAGGGTAGGAGGAGCAGGGTAGGAGAAGGAGCGCGAGAGGAGGGCAAATGGAGGAGCAACACGCGACGGGAGAGTCCCGCTCCGAGGGCAAGTGGCTTGCGAGGAAAGAGATGGCTCGAGGAGAGTCCTCGTCCCGCTCCCTCCGCGAAGGAAAGGAAGATGAGGTCATTTGGAGGGAGAAGGGAAAGAATAAATAAAACATGGAGGCCACGATGAGTGGACTGGGCTATCGTTTATCTTCGGAGTCTTTCAATGCTTCCAATCCAGCCCTCAGTGAACGCCCCAGGGGGAATGGAGTCGGTGCGGGATCGAAAGAGAGGGAAAGATGCTGCGGGAGGGGATCTGGAAGAAATTACGATAAAGCGTATTGCGACCTTTATCACGCTTTAAATATTCCGTGGACTTAATTTTTCAAAACGGCCTATGTAGACATTACATGGGAAGAAACTCTGAAAATGGTTCGGTATAACGTTTCCGAGGAAAAAACATACAAACGACATAGCCGTTGTTCAAGTGACAACCTAATTTGAAAAGCAAATGCGACAATAAGACGAGAAAATTCCTCTTGGTTATGATTTCACGGTGATGAAATATCTTGCTCGACCGCTCAAACATTCGTTCCGAAGTGAAATTCTGATAATATGAAATCATTTCGTTGGACATCCAGGCTTGCCTTTCCCATTTCCCACCGAAAACCGGATGTTCAAGCTGGTCTCACCGTGTCTCTTTGAAGACGTCCACTTCCATACCACTTCAACACTCGAGCATACCTCTCTTCAAAAAGCGATTCGTCTGCTTACGTACAACAATAGACGACACAAATTCCAGTTCTCCTAGGTTTATTTCAATCGAGGAGGATTGGATCTATAGGCTTGAGTTTTAGGGTGGCCCGGATTGACCGAGTAAGAGCCCTTATTCCCATAGTTCGAAGGTTTAACAACATATTGAGGGGAACCTAAAAGATACTAATCCAGAAACCCAAAAATTTACAATCCACCACTTTAGTAAATCTATGACCGACTTCGTATTAACTGTTTTCCTCAAGGTTTATTTTTGATCGTGACTCACATGTCTTTGTTCTTTCAGAATTGTTTGGAAATGCAGTCGAGGCGGTTGCCTTTTTCTAAAGCGACGCCATCATTTCCGACCGACTGGATACGGAGGACACTGCGGCTGCCTCTCCGAGATATAGAAGCTACATGGACAACTTTTAGTCTCACACTACCACGGGTGACCCTTCTACGTGCTGTATCTCCCGCCAGTACCACTCTCGATGTCTACAGAACAATAATCAGTCCCTAAAAGAGTAACAGTAGTGATTACACGTGAATCACCATTGATAGCGTATGCTTTGTAGCCGTGATGCACATCTGGTTTTCTAAATCTCTTTATCGGTATTGTATCTACACAGTTTATCAATAATATACACATTTTCAAGGAGAGTGATTGAAGAGTAGGTTTAAAATTAAAAAGCAGTATCAAAGATCAAAGTTGGGCTTCGACAGCAGTGAACTCTCAACATTCACGATTTTAACACTCATGTTTATTACCAATTGTGAGGGTCTTCTGTGCGCACCTATTTAATATTTGGGGCATATGAAATAGGCTATTCACGAGTTTAACCCGTTGATCTCGATGTATAAGCGGTTATGCTTCATTTTTTAAATGTTTTTCGTTTTTAATCGAAAACGAACACATTTCAAGGCGAATTTTATCTTTTTATTTTCCTTTCTTCAGCTGCGTTAAGGCAAAAACTTAATAATGCTAACTACCTGTCGCCTGCACGAGTGATTATTTGGATAGGAGAGGGATTTTTTTTCAGCAGTGCTCTTCATTTTTCGACATCTTTTGATATATAGAATATGTATCCAAGTTTTGCATCGCAAGAACGTCGTATCTCGTTGGGGCTTCAAAGCAGTTCTGCGCAAGTGCTTCAATATAGCTTTCCTTTTCGTATTACCATTCCTTACATTTATCTGAATTAACTGCCTTACCATTCTTAATATGTTTTTCATAACAAAAATACGAATTTCAATACGCCTGCTCTCATCAGCTTTATCTAGGTCTCCGTAGTAGTGACCAACTAACAACCTCCCACTTTTTCCAAATAAGTTCAGTTTTAGCATTCGCGGAGATTTCCAGAAATCAAATTGTCAAAAATGTGTAGACCTCCCACATTTCCTCCTTTCTATCTTCAAGAGTTACAAATATTAAGACCACAGAGCACCAAATACGTTTTGTGTTGCAATAAATCGAACAAATGGAGTAGGAGAAACAAAAATAACTATTAAGAACCGTCGGACCGCGCGTCTTTTATACAGAGCGAAGTCTCTGTTGTTATGAAAATACTCTGAATTTCCAAGAAAACAAGGCAACCCACTAACTAACACTGTGTGACTCTCACTTGTGTCATATGTGACCGAAGTACTCGCATATTGTAAGTCCCCTAGTCTCAAAGAGCATACGTCTTAGTGGGCGCACAACAAGGGAGACGGAGACTGCGAAGATGGGGCAGTGGCCATTCCACTAGGGGTGACTAGGGTTTGAAGAGCGAATAAGAGGGATAGTGTGACGCCGCCGAGGTCCAAACGAGCGGACGGCCCATTAAAGAAGCGTGTTCACCTCGGCAGGGGTGGATAAGGGCGGAGGGGATAGGGAGGAGGGGATAGGGAGGAGGGGATAGGGAGGAGGGGATAGGGAGGAGGGGATAGGGAGGAGGGGATAGGGAGGAGGGGATAGGGAGGAGGGGATAAGGAGGAGGTGATAGGGAGG
This sequence comes from Tanypteryx hageni, assembly GCA_028673005.1. Classification (NCBI taxonomy): domain Eukaryota; kingdom Metazoa; phylum Arthropoda; class Insecta; order Odonata; family Petaluridae; genus Tanypteryx; species Tanypteryx hageni. The sequence goes on along the minus strand of CM054113.1, from coordinate 238,599,875 downwards.
AGGTGATAGGGAGGAGGTGATAGGGAGGTGATAGGGAGGAGGGGATAGGGAGGAGGGGATAAGGAGGAGGTGATAGGGAGGAGGTGATAGGGAGGAAGGGATAGGGAGGAGGGGATAGGGAGGAGGGGATAGGGAGTAGGGGATAGGGAGGAGGGGATAGGGAGTAGGAGATAGGGAGGAGGGGATAGGGAGGAGGGGATAGGGAGGAGGGGATAAGGAGGAGGGGATAGAGAGGAGGGAATAGGGAGGAGGGGATAGGGCAAAAGGGGGGAGACGGGGGAGGGAGGTGGAGGAGATGTCGGGGCGTGCCGCCAATCCGAACGACCGCCTTCCCAGGCGTCATCCCACATCATTATATATCGACGACTCTTACAGAGGAGGAGGAGGATATAACATACTAGTAGTTGGTGCTTGCATACTGCAAGCATTTCATCTCACCTTGAAAAAACATTCATTTTTCAGATAGGCATTTCATCATTAGAAATATTCTTTTAATTCTAAAGATTTCACCTCCACAGTGATTTTCGTTTTTCCCACATGTAAAAATAATAGTTTAAAACAATCCCAAAATGTTGCAATTTAAATTTTTTTACAATATCTTCATTATGGGGTACTAATGCTACACATTTAAGCCAATTTTTAAAGTTGTAGCACTTCTAGAAATAAAATAATATTTTTCTAATTGTTTAAATATAAATAATTTTTAACGGCCGCCGCAATTCATATATGGTAAAATTGAAATGTTTATTTGTGGAAATTCACAACTCGTAAATAATTTGAAAATTTTAGCTTCCTAGCTCATCCCGTAGTACCTAAAGAGTTATCTATTTGTTAAAACTTTAAGAATTTTTAACTGCCAAACAAATTAAAATATCAAAATTTGTATAATCTCTATTTCGCTTTTTTAAGAATTCTACTTATAAAAAAAATTTCAACTCCGTAGCACATTTGATAATACATAAACCTTGAAAATTTGTTTAAACAATTGCGAATTTTTAGCGACCGCATTGTTGCACTTTTTCAAGATTTTCGCTTTTTCTAGTCGGTTTTGCACAAAAACCTACCTAAGAAAAAAATTTCGAATCTCCAGCTCATCTGGAAGTGCCTAAACATTAGTATCCTCCTGTTATATGTTATCATTATATATCGACGACTCTTACAGAGGAGGAGGAGATAACATATAACATACTAGTAGTTGGTGCTTGCATACTGCAAGCATTTCATATCACCTTGAAAAAACATTCATTTTTCAGACAGACATTTCATCATCACAAATATTTTTTTAATTCTAAAGATTTCCCCTCCGCAGCGATTTCCGTTTTTTCCCACGTGTAAAAATAATAGTTTAAAACAATCCCCAAATGTTGCAATTTAAAACGTTTTACACTTTCTTCATGATGGGGTACTAATGCTACACATTTCAGGCAAATTTTAAAGTTGTAGCACTTCTAGAAGTTAAATAATATTTTTCTAATTGTTTAAAATTTAAACATTTTTAACGGTTGCCGCAATATATATATATATATGGAGAGATTGAAATGTTTATTTGTGCAAATGCACTGTTCTGTAAATAATTTGAAAATTGCAGCTTCCTAGCTCATCCCGTAGTACCTAAAAAATTATTAAACTTTAATTTTCAAATGGGGTTAAAACAACCCCTAAAATTGACATATTTAAAATTTTCGATTTTTATAGTTGGTTATGAGAAAAGTTCTATAATCTTGCAAAATTTCAGCTTCCTAAACTTATTAGATTGGTCTACACACTGGATTGTGTTTTCCCATGCTATCTTATGGGAGATAATCCGGGGTCTCTGGAGTCGAACCCAAGACACTGTTGCGTATTCTTTGTCAGAGGTTTAAAGTGCCTTAAAACTTCCCCTCTTAAGTGATCTTGAGGCGGGTAAGACCATACCCTCAGCTACCCTCGGCTTCGCCATCAGTCACCGCGTGCATGGGCCCTTTTGCTGTATATTTGAAAAGACGATGTGTAGTTTCCATTTACAGCCCCTCTATGATCCCGCAACCAGATATTTTGACACATTTCAACCTCCCTGACTATTTCTCACTCCTACGATGGATAGAGAATAGTAAGAAAACGGGAAGTTTTTCCTTAGAGTGAAAAGCGAATCGACTGCAGAAGGACGCATCCCTGTGTTTCAGTGTGTTTAGGGTGTACGAAATACTGCCAGTCTTCATTGCAATTGTGAAAACACGTTCAGTGTGCGCGTTTTAATTGCTGTTAATCTGAACTGAACTTTTAATTTGCGTGCTTGAAAGTGCTGTTAGGTTTTGTTAATTTTAGTCGCTATTTAGGTTATTGAAATATTTTGAACGATTTTTTCAACAGAGTGATTCGTCTTTAACAATAACTAGTTCTGGTAGTATTAGATGATGCGTTAAGTATTAAGCAGATGTGGCAATTTTCGTTAGTGTAACGTCTTCTGTTTTATTAGCTTCGGTTGTATAGATGTTTTGTAATTGTAAGTTAGTGTAGTTTCTTCTAATTTAGATCGAAGTTAAAGTAAGTCATTTCGAAGGTATTTTTAATAATTGAATTTAACATTTGAACATTTAATATTTGTATACCATGGATGATAGCTGTAAGAAAAGGCAGTCGAAAGGTAGGTTGCGGAGCAAAGAGAAAGCTATTATCTCAAACGTGCTTAATTACTTTCTCGAGAATATGAATGTTAGCGATACTGTTCGGGAAACGAGCAAAGCAACTGGGTGTTCACAACGGGCCGTCTACAAAATAAGAAAGGAAGGCCAAAAGAGGCCCTTTGAGACGCCGAAAAAGAACAAACGGAGAGTTACGACAACACGCCGTACTTCACGGTGCTACACCTACGACGATGTTGTACGATCATGTGTTCGTCGAGTTGTTCATTGTTTCTTTTTTAGAAATATACCGCCCACCCTGAACTCCATAATGGCAGCTTTGAATGCAGACGACACACTCCCTAATTTCTCAAGGCCGACTCTGCATAGAATATTGAAAGACATTGGTTTTAAATACGAAAGAAGAGGAAAAAACAGCTTATTAATGGAGCGTGACGACATACTTCGGTGGAGCCATCGATATTTATATTCGATTAAAAAATTCAGGGAAGAAGGGAGAGAAATTGTGCACACGGATGAGTCGTGGGTTAATGTTGGGCATACCGTCAGTAAGGCATGGAAAGACACAACGATACGAACCCCTCGGGAGGCATATTTGAAAGGTGTTACCTTAGGACTTAAAAGGCCAACGAGTCGCGGGCCTCGATTTGCATTGGTGCATGCCGGAAATGAGAACGGCTTCGTGAAAGACGCGGAACTCACATTTTTATGTAAAAAAATACTGCAGATTGTCACGATGAGATGGATGGTGAAACCTACGAAGAGTGGTTTCAGCAGAAGTTGCTACCAAGTACCGCGGAAGGGGCCGTTATTGTTATGGACAACGCTTCATATCACTCAAGAAAATGCGAAGCGATACGGAACACTACTTGGCGAAAAAGTGACATTGCAGCCTGGTTGGTGGATAAAGGTAATCGAGTGGAAGAATCGTTTCTCAAGAGGCAGCTACTTTATATGGTATCGGAAGTGAAGGATAAATTTGAAAAATACAAGATAGACGAGATGGCGAAAGCAATGGGTCGGGAAGTATTTAGAATACCACCGTACCATTGCGAATTAAATCCCATCGAAATGGTGTGGGCGCAAGTGAAGCATCACGTCAAAATGAATAATGCGTCATTTAAGACTTCGGATATGAGACAATTAATTAAAAGGGCATACGAAAATGTGAAAACTGAGAACTGGAGAGGGTACGTGAAGCATACAATGCAAGTTGAGGAAGACCTAAGGAAAGAAGATGTATTGCAAGATGACGTGGAAGTATATGAATTAATTATTCGCCTCTCCTCGTCCTCCTCGTCATCATCATCGCAAGACTCTCCGTCCCCTACAGAGGAGCCAATGCATGTTGAAGAAGGACCATCGTGCAGCGGCATTATGAAAGGAGTGGGACCCCTGAGTGATGATAGTTCTGAATAAAGGTATGTAGTGGACCAAGGTCCCCCCTCTGCTTTTTCAAGTAATAATAGCTCGTTTATTTAAGTGAAAACAATGCATAAGAATAGTAAAAAAAGTTAATATGATCAAAATATGGCAAATTCTTGCAGCAATACGTGATTATTTTGTGCATGCAGCAATTGCTCATTTATTAAGTATAAACAATGCATAAGAATAGGTAGTAAAAGAAAGGTACTATGTTCAAAATATGGCATATTCCTGCAACAATACGGGATTACCTATTTTGTGCTTTCATAATTTCGCGCATCTTAATGAGTCAGGCTTTCATTCTCAATGATGTTTCTTACGTATGTGTCTGTGCAAATTATATTCAGATCGGAAAAAAAACTTTCCGAGTAAAAACATTTTCCGTCCTACGAATTTCACCGAAATATATAGGAAGTTGTGCTTAGAAATACGCGATAAAACTACTATGCCAGGGAGTTAATTCAGCGTTGATAAAAACACGGAGGAAAGTGCATTCCCTTGTCGGGCTGTTTTAAAACAATAGCTCCAGATCTTAATGCTGCAAATTCTGAGTCAGGCTATCATTCCCAATGATGTTTCTGTTTACCTAAAGCAACTTAATATTTTAAAACTTTATGAACATTTCATTTTTAACGTTTCTTCTGAATGTTGCTCGTACGAGCGTGGAATATCTATACCTACCCGCAAATGAGTGATTTATCTTGCTACATTCGCATTTATAATATTAGCAATTTCACAGTTTACCTCACATTATCTCAAATAGTTCAACGGTTATTGAGGTGAATAGAAAAATTTCGGGCATCAACATCAGATGTGGTCTGTTTGCGTTGCGCCGCCCGCCGGGTTCTCGCGAGATTTTCTTGGATATTAAAGCCATTTTCAGGCAAACCGCACAACATATCGTCTCAAAATAAAAACCGAATAAATATTTCAACATCGCTGATCATTTCATTTGCTCATTGTACCATCTTAATATCATAGAACGTAAGTTAGCCAGAGACTGAAAATATCGTGTCATATTTCGAAATTTTCGAGTGATGGCGATGATTTTTAATTTTTAAAAGTGTAAAATTGAAACATATATCACTTATAAAACAACTTTCTGCCATTAGAACCATATGACAAGTAACACGAAAAATTTGGTTGACATTGGACATAAAGGGGAAGAGATATCGCAGTTTTAGTATTTTGGAAGTTTTGACTGCCGAAACAGCGAAGATTATTTTGTTATTACGAGCTTTGAGTGATTTCCTTTCAGTTTAAAATTGTGATTATTGTTTAGTACGATAAAACAATATATTTTCTCTGCGAAATAAAAAAATAACCTTAAAAAGAACGAAAACAGAGCAATATTTAGTGTTTTAATGTGACTTTTAATCTTAATACTCGGATCGACGAATTGAGAGGGACTGCGGCGAGGCTAGCTTTAGAGAGAGATAGATGTATATGGGTAAATAAACGGGAAAGAGAGAGAGAGAGAAGGTCTCCCATAAGAGCCTAGACTGCACAGACTTCGTGAGACGCGCAATAGTACCCCATAATGGAGAAAGTGTAAAATATTTAAAATTGCAACATTTGGGGATTGTTTTAAACTATTATTTTTACATGTGGGAAAAACGAAAATCACTGCGGAGGTGAAATCTTTAGAATTAAAAGAATATTTCTAATGATGAAATGCCTGTCTGAAAAATGAATGTTTTTTTAAGGTGAGATGAAATGCTTGCAGTATGCAAGCACCTTCTACTAGTCATTATATATCGACGTTTCTTACAGAGGATATAACATATAGGAGGATACTAATGTTTAGGTACTTCCAGATGTGCTGGAGATTCGAAATTTTTTTCATAGGTTGGATTTTGTGCAAAACCGACTAGAAAAAACGAAAATCATGAAAAAGTGCAACTATGCGGCCGCTAAAAATTCGCAATTGTTTAAACAAATTTTCAAGGTTTATGTATTTCCGCATGTGCTACGGAGTTGAAATTTTTTTAATAAGTAGAATTCTTAAAAAAACGAAATAGGGATTATACAAATTTGATATTTTAATTTGTTTGGCAGTTAAAAATTCTTAAAATTTAAACAAATGGATAAATCTTTAGGTACTACGGGATGAGCTAAGAAGCTGAAAATTTCAAATTATTTACAGAGTAGTGAATTTGCACAAATAAACATTTCAATTTTACCATATATAAAATGCGGCGGCCGTTAAAAAATATTTAAATTTAAACAATTAGAAAAATATTATTTTACTTCTAGAAATGCTACAACTTTAAAATTTGGCTAAAATGTGTAACATTAGTACCCCATAATGGAGAAAGTGTACAATTTTAAAAATTGCAACATTTGAGGAGTTTTAAAGTATTATTTTTACATGTTGGAAAAACGAAAATTGCTGCGGAGTTGAAATCTTTAGAATTAAAATAATATTTCTAATGATGAAATGTCTGTCTGAAAAATGAATGTTTTTTCAAGGTGAGATGAAATGCTTGCAGTATGCAAGCACCAACTACTACTATACAACTATACTACTCCGGTGGAGGCGAGCCAATCGCCAGCCGAAGCAGCATAGGGAGGTAGGATGGTCCGAGAAGGACGGTCGGCCAGATTGGCAGCCGTCGGAACGTACCGCCAGGTCACCTTGCGTGACGAATCCTTTATTAAAATCAGTAACAGTTCAATATACAAGGCAGATGAAAATAATAAACCTGACCCTTTATTCAATGCGGCCAACACGGCCATATTGTCAATATGAATAACAATGTTACTATATTAATACGAAGGCTTCCGCGGTGTTTTCGTACTCCTTCCAAGACTTTCGGGATTCTACCGCGTGTTGTTTCTTCTAGTGACGACTGTTTCGCCTCCATTCCAGGTGGCATCTTCAGGTCTGATCGTTCTGTGGCTCATACCCTCCCGTGGTATATGCAATTTCTGAGTTTCTGAGTGTGGCTCTACTCAACGTCGTGTTATAAAATACTTGACAGTGCAGGCACCTCACCCATATTTTCGATAATCGTCAGAAATAGTTAAAATTATGTTATGTTCGCCGCTTTTTTGGAGGGACCCAATCCTCTTCACCTGTGGATGCCAGTGCTCGTTTGTGCTTGTCCCAGACCGATACTCTGTTTTTAGCGAGATCGCGGAGAACGTAATTTGTTTTATTTTCGAGCGCAAATCTATATTTAGTGGCCAAGTCTTTGGCGACTTCTCTAATTGCTTTTGTGTTTAGCATTTCGTGGAGGTCTAAATTTTGACCCCGTGTCCTGCTTATTCTCTTTAAAATTTTTCTCTCCGCGGTCTCGATTATTTTCCAGGACTTCTGCATAATAAGTCCTGTCCATACTGGCGCAGCGTACATGATTCCTTTATAGAGCTGTGTTTTTAATTCCCTGGACACGTCAATTGAATTAAAAATTGGGAAGAGTCTAGCTCTTTTCCCAGATGCCGCTAAGTTAATCCTTTTTACATGTTCGTCAAACCGTAGTTTCTCGTCCATGGTTACACCTAAGTATTTAATATGTTTCGCCCAGGGAATTTCCACACCTTCAATTAAAAGTTGTCGCGGCATCTTGGCATCCTTTTTTTTGAAGAGGATTGCTTGTGTCTTTTGGGGGTTTATCTCAATTCTCCATTTATTGTAATATTGAGTCAGTTTCTCAGCCTCAGGGCATACCGGACAGCCATTTCCGGCTGGAAGCTTCTCATTATTATGGCGCAGTCGTCCGCGTAGAGAGCAATGGTGGAGTTCCAATCCCCCTCGCCTGTCGGAATGTCGCCTGTATAGATGGAGAATAGCAATGGCCCAAGGATACTCCCTTGTGGTACACCAGCTGCTATCTTCCTCGTTGAACTTACGGCACCATTCCATTTCACTGTGAATGGCCTGTCATAAATATAAGATTTAATGAATTTCACCTGCCAAGAGGGAAATTTTGCTATCAGTAATTTTTGCAGTAGGCCTAAGTGCCATACTTTGTCGAATGCCTTACTTATATCAAATGCTACTCCAACTGAAACTGTTCCTGTTGAAGGCGTCCGTAATAAAATCGACTACTCTTTGCAGCTGGTGTGTTGTGGAGTGTCCTGCCTTAAATCCAAACTGATTTTGGGGGATTACACCATGCCCTTCCGCGTGGGTCAGTATGTGGGGATAAATCATCTTTTCACATACCTTTCCAAGGCAGGAAAGGAGGGATATTGGTCTGAAGACGGAGGCTTTTAACACCCTCCTTCCTACCTTGGGTATGCATATAATGTCTGCATGCTTCCAGCCGGTTGGATAGTGCCCTATCTTTACCACTGCGTTGAGAATTGAGATAAGGTATTCTCCCGCAGAGATTGGCAGTCGTCTTATTAATTCGTAGGGAATTTTGTCTTTTCCTGTAGCTTTCCCTTTAGGTAGCCGTGCTATTACTTCTGCCGATTCTTTAGTGGAGAACACCGGAGTGGCTTGGGCCTAATTCTGGTGTTGTTCACTTAGCATGGACTCGACCTCCTCTATTGTTATTTCCGGAGTAAATTCCGTCGCTTCATTGGGCGTGAAAATCTGCTCTAGGTGAGCCTCAAGATATTCTGCTTTGTCAGCAGGCGTGGTGAGTTTACCTCCTGGACTTTCCACCGGGGGGTCGCTCCTGGCAGAATTAGTTAGGGAACGCGTATACTTCCATATGCTGTTATCTTTCGTGTTGAGGTCCGCCAATCGTATCAACCATCTATATCTCCAACTCCCGGAGATCCCTTTTCTGCTCGGCGGTGCCAAGGCGATAATACTCCCTCCTCACCCGGTTCCTTTTTTTGATGAGATCTTTGATTTCAACCGGGATCTCCAGGTTTTCTTTTGCTTTTGTTGCTCTGCGCGGAATTGCTTCTTCCGCTGCGTTCGTAATAGCGTTCCCCAACAATTCTGCCGCCTCGTCTATTCCCTCCCTGGTGGATATCGTGGGCACATCACTTGGTAGTGTCTCCGTAATTTTCTTTCTAAATTTAGCCTAATCCGCAAGTCCGTAGCACATGCGGAGGTTGTCCTGTTGATGAAATATTACTTGTGTCCCGATCCTCAGAACCACCGGGTAATGATCGCTTGTTAGCTCTGGGATCGTTTTTGACACTGTCCGTCGATCAAAGTTCTTGACCAGTGCAAAATCAAGGACACTTCCTGTGTTCCTTGGTCCTGGCCGCGTCGTTGTTATCGGAGCCACTACTCTAAATTGGTTATCTCGTGCCCAAGTCTTTAAAAGATTACCACGCCTGCTATCTTTACTGCAGTTCCACGCCCAATGCGTCGCGTTAAAATCACCCGCGATTATCACTCCATCGTCCATGCTAAGGAGGCCGTTTAGGTCTTGCATACGCAATTCTTTATTTGGTGGGATATAAATGCTTACGATGATGATTGTTCCCATAGTTGTATCAGCTCTGACTCCCAATGCTTCTATCGGGCCAGAGCTTCTGTCGTCTACTGTTGCGCATGCAATTCCTTCACGGGCAAGGATCGCCACTCCATCCCCTCGAGTGTTGCTTTCTCGGTCCCTCCTAAATACCTTATAACCAGGAACAGTCCAATCCTCATTCGGTTGAAGGTGCATCTCCTGTATTAAAATAATGTTAACTGAGTGTTTTCTTAGGAACTCAATGAGCTCCGGCGTCTTGTTTCGTACGGCCCCGTTGGCATTCCAGTGGGCCATGATGATCACATTCACTTGGTTGACCCTAGCGTCCATTGCCGTTTTGAGCGGTTATGGCGGCTACTAGGGTCTGTATTAGCGTCATCATGGCCGTCATCTGTTGTTGTATTGTAGCTGTAAACTGGGCCATAGTCGCGACTAAGGTTTTTATATCCGAGTCATTATTACAAGGGTTTTCTTCCCTTTTGGGCTGTTCCTTGGTTTCCGTTTGTGATAGCGGCGGGAATTCTTTTACTTAGATCCCTTTGTCATTTTTCTCCGGGATAGTCCAGACCGATGGCGGTGGTGGGGGGACCTGGATCGGTGTGTGCGTTTTGTCATATTTCTTTTCTTTTATCTTTAAAGCTTCTTCATGTTTCATGTAGATGGGGCACCTACGAGAAAAGGAGACATGCCCCCGCCGCAGTTGCAGCATTTAGCTTTAGTATTAGATTTGTCATTAGGGCAGTTTTTGCCTTCGTGGGCCCCAGCGCACTTATAGCATCTTGGGGATGCTGTGCAATACTGGGACCCGTGTCCATATCTATTGCACCGGAAGCACATCTGCGGCCTCTGGTATCTGTAGGGTTCCAGGATCACTTTATGGCTGCATATTTTCCTTACGCCTGCCATAGCAGTGATTCTAAAGGTCTCGTTTTTCTCACTACGTAGAGGTCCTTTCTCGTAGGTGCCAGCACACGCACAGCAACCCACGGGACTCCTGATTCGTTAAGTTCTTCTTTGATGAATCCCAGATCCATCCCCTCATCCATCCCTTTGATAATATACCTGACGGTGGTATTAGTTTTTCCCGCCCAGGTATGCATCTGGGCGCCAGCCTCAATTAAATATTGTTTAATGGTATCATATTCGGCCGTGGTGGTCAGTTGTAGTCTTGGCCCGTCTTTTGTCTTAATAATTGTGAAATCGTTGTTTCCCACTTTTTGTCTAATAGACTTTACGAATGCTGCGTTATTTATGATATCGTAAATGACTATGGCCGGTGGTCTCTTTTCTTTAGTTTCTGTCCTTGGATTATCTCCTGGAGCGTCTATTAATGGATCGAACCTGTTTGTAACGTCTGTTGTGGTGGGCTTAAAGACCAACGGCTCATAGCGTCTTCTCTTCTTCTTAGCCCTTTCCACTGTTGTGAAGATGGCTGGGTCGTCTTCGTTAGAATTGCTGACGGGATCAAGTGCTACATTTTCCCTGCCCTCACTGGCCTTTTCTGGCGCCGCGTCATCTTGCCCTTTGGTCTGGACTCCCTTTATGCTTTCTCTTTGAAAGAGAACATTCTTTATGCTAAAAGAGATCGGTATCCTTTCCCCTACTTGTGTTGAGGTGCCTGCTTCGCTTCTCGGAGCTGCGTCCCTGTTGGGGGGCGGTGAGCGGATCATTCTGGGGGAGTGTAAGTCCTATCACCTATCAAGATAGAGAAAGGTCGAGCGGGTAAGAAGGTGGGGCAAGTTAGCCACCCCCCGCGGAAGAAGTGGGGCCGACCGTGCAGTGGCGGCCACCCGGGATTGACCCGCTCGCGGCAAGGCGTGCTGCCAACTCCCTGATGGTACCTGGCCGTGTCCCGGAAAACCCTAGGGAGTCCCGCAGCGACTTACGTACTTCCCCCCGTGATGGGGGTTTCCCGCACCAGGCAGACGGACTCCCACGTTAGTAACTAAAGTGAATAAAGAAGTGTAAAAGGAATGATCCGCGATGTGGAGGGTATAAGCCGTCCCTGTTTAGCTACTGGTTGCCGGTCATCCAATCCGGAGTCAGAAACCAGTGTGTTGGATAGGCTAGGCTCGCTAGTCATCTGCACCAATGGGAATCGCCCAGAATCTCTGATCGTTCGCAGAAATACGGCCGTTATTTATACCCACGTCGGTCGGGTGAGGTGTGTTGTGATTGGCTGTTCCATTGTTGGCTTCAATTGGCTGCTGGAACACCCTCTTCCATGTGTTAGAGAGAATGTATCCATCCTCTCTATTGAAGTTGATTGGCTGTTTTAAAATCTCAATTGATTCCCGTATTATCCTGGGAAAATTTTTTGTAATTAACTATTTTTATTTTCATAGTTATTTTTGCAGTGCATCTTATAATTTATCGGAGTTATACATTCGCATCGCATATATGAAACAGGCAAAAAGTCATTCCTTGACATGCAGAACGTTTCGTTTACATTTTAAAATATCTCAAGGATGAGGTATTTAGCTTAGTTATGCGAAGAATAAAAGTTAAATCTCATTCGTATATCTTAAAAAAAAATACGTTTTAATATGATATTTTCATGTTTTCACGCATTTTATTTATATTGGGCCACTGTTGCTCCAATTGTTAAATTCTATTCTTGGACCCATACTTATGCTTAATAAATGCACCATTTTAGTGCTTAAATACGGATCAGATTTTATACATTGGTATCTGTTATATACAAGTAGTTTGTGCTTACATTCTGCAAGCATTTTATCTCTCCTTGAAAGAACATTAATATTTCAAAGAGATATTTCATTATTAGAAATATTTCTTTATTTCAAAAGATTTCACCTCCACACTGATGTTCGTACTTACCTTATGAAACAATATTAGATTAAAACAATTCCTAAAATTTGCAATTTTAAGAATATTATACTTGATCCATGTTGAGGTACTAATTCCACACATTTCTGTCAAATTTTGAAGTTGTAGCACATCTAGAAGTGAAGTAATATTTAATTGTTTAAATTTAAAAAAATTTTAACGGTCGCAATAACAATTTGTTGGAGAATTTCATATGTTTGTTTGTTTATATGCACTAAGTTCTACATAACTTTAAAATTTCAACTTCCGTAGCTTGCCCCGTAGTACCTAAACATTTATCTATTTGGTTAAACTTGAAGAATTTTTAACAGCCAAACAAATTAAAATAAATTTCTATAATCCCTAATTCGTTTTTTTACATATTCAACCTTTTATAAAAATTTCAGCTCCGTAACGCATTCGGAAATACATAAACCTTGAAAATCTGTTTAAACAATTGCAAATTTTAAGCGGACGCATTGTAGAACTTTTTCAAGATTTTCGTTTTTTCTAGTCGCTTTTGCACATAATCCTATCCAGTGGCGGCTCTTGATCATACGAACAGGTGGGGCCAAAGTTAATGAAACTCAATAAACTATAGGCACGATTAATCATAAAATACATGCGAATTGTACAAAATATACTATACTCACATTTATTTATACAAATATTCTCCTCTTCTATTTTTATACGAGCGAATTTCTCGATTACTTTTTGATTAAACTGTGAGGCAGCAAGGTTTGCCACAGGGGTGAGACCATATGGCAAGAGGCGTGGTAGAAGTGGGAAGTTCCTTCATCCACAGGATATTTCCCAAATTGGGGGGCCGGCGGAAGGAGAGGAGCGGGGTATTGGCAAAAAGGTTGGTAAAGAGGAACTGGTGGGAGGAAGAGGTAAGAATTGGGTGGGCAGCATGAAGGATTGTTTTGAGGGCTTCGTGGATACCAGGAAGGAAAAGTGTCTAAGAGTGAGTGGAGGGGTTGATGAAGGCATAGTGAGTGTGTGAGGATGGGATCTATTGTGGGTAGGCGTCATCGCCCTATGGATCTGTTCGCGGACAAGGACTGGAGGGTAGCCACGTTTGAGAAGAGCGTCCTCGAGGACAGAGTAATACTGTATAAGGGATGCTCTATCGGAACAAAACCTCCATCCTCTTCGAGAAGGGCACAGGGGATAGAAGTTTTGGTATGAAAGGGGGTGGCAGCTATCAAAGTGGAGGTATTGAGGCTATTGGTGGGTTTGATATAAACACGGGTGCGGATTTTGCTGTCTTGGAGGTAAAGATCGACATCCAGGAATGTGATGTGGGAGGTAGAGGATTGTTGGGTAAAGGAGAGTGAATGGTGGGAGGAGAGTTGCGAGAGAAAGGAGAGTCAGGTCCATGCCTCCAAATGAGGAAGATATCGTCGATGTATCTCAGCCACAAAAGTGGTCTGAGAGATACGATGAGGAAGTCTCTCTCCCATTCTCCAAGGTAGAAATTGGCGTAAGAAGGCGCCATTCGGGTGCCCATCACAGTACCTCTAATTTGAAGGTAGTGACGCCCACTGAAGGAAAAGTTGTTCATTTTGAGCACCATTTCTGCCAAGTCTAATAAGAAATGGGAGGAAGGTCTTGCGTCGGGTGGTCTTGAGTCCAGGAGTTTACTAAGGGGGGGGGATGTTTGTGTAGAGGGAACAGACATCGATAGTGGCCAAAATGGTATTGGGTGGGAGAGGAAAGGGAAGGTGTTTGAGGCGTTTGAGAAAGTGGTTAGTGTCTTGGATGAAGGAAGGGAATTGACGAATGAGAGGTTGTAGGTGGGAGTCAACGAAGGCGGAGATGCGTTCTGTAGGGGAATTAAATCTGGCAACAATGGGGCGGCCGGGGATGTTGGGTTTGTGGATTTTAGGGAGAAGGTATAATGTGGATGTGCGGGGTTTGTAGGGGATAATTAGAGCAATAGCGGAATCGGAAAGGCCTTCCTGTTTTCCTGAGGAATGAAGACAGGACGAAATTTGGTAGGAGTGGTGGTCTGTGGGGTTGGAAGTAAGGTGATGGTAAAAGGTTTCGTCAGAAAGTTGGCGCTCGGCTTCGTCGTCGTATTTGGCGCGATCCATCACAACCGTGGTGGTGCCCATGTCGACAGGGAGGATGATGATATGGTCACTATGTTTGAGTGTAGTGATGGCATGCCTTTCACGTCTGGTAAGATTGTCTGTATGGTCGATAAGATCGGAAAAGTTAGGTTGGGAGATTCTGGAAAGGTTATATTTTGGGTATTTTTCGACAGGGAGTAGGGAAGGAAGGGTGGGTGGAATGTATTGGGAAGGAGGTTTGAAGATGGAAAAGGTAGATGGAAGGCCGGAGGTGAGTTTTGGGTTGGCAGAGGTAAGAGTCTTCTTTGGGAGGGTTGGCTTTTAGACGTAGTGTGCGGGCAAAGGACTGGACGTCGGCAAGGAGGCGAAAATGATCAAATTTGGTGGTGGGACAAAAGGAGAGGCCGCGTGATAGGAGTTCATTCTCGGCAGGGGTAAGTACGTGGGAGGAAAGGTTCATGACTTCATCTGGTTGGCAAGAAGAAGAGGTGGTGGCAGGAGTGTGCGAAAAATTGAAGCGCTCCAAAGGTTTGCGGGTTAGGAAAGTGTGGGTCATTTTCAGGATATAGAGTGACAGTAGCGTTGGGAATCCCAGCAGGTCCGCAAGGCAGGGAGTTTGGCCGATGAGTGGTGGGAAAGGAGGTGGTTTGTTGACCTCGCCAGCTAATATGAACGGAAGGGGAAGACCAAGTTTGAGGTGCCGGACGCAAGTTAGAGAGGGTTTACGGAGAAGTCTGTTGCGATGTTCGGTGATATCATTAGCCGCTTGAAGGAAAGCGGCGTGAAGGTCGGATATGGAATGCGAAGAATGACGAAGATGAAGAACGAGAGATTTACAATTAGCGAAGTGGGCGTTAGAGAGCGTGGTATAATGGTGTATGGTGGAACGGATAATGTGGATAGAGGCGAGGTGATACGTGAGGGCTAGGGAAGCGCAAAAAATTAATGTTTTTTCAAGGTGAGATGAAATGCTTGCAGTATGCAAGCACCTTCTACTAGTCATTATATATCGACGTTTCTTACAGAGGATATAACATATAGGAGGATACTAATGTTTAGGCACTTCCAGATGAGCTGGAGACTCGAAATTTTTACGTCGGTAGAATTATGTGCAAAACCAACTAGAAAAATCTTGAAAAGTTCAACAATGCGGGCGCTAAAAATGCGAATATGTTTAAACAAATTGTTAAGGTTTATATATTTCCGAATGTGATACGAAGCAGAAATTATTTTTATAGGTAGAATTTGTAATAAAAAAACGAAATAGTGATTATAGGCATTTTGATATTTTAATTCGTTTAGCTGTTAAAAATTCTTAATGTTTAAACAAATAGGTAAATGTTTAGACACTACGGGGCAAACTAAGGAACTGAAAATTTTAAGTAATTTATAGGTTAGTGCATTTGCACAAATAATTATTTTAAAACATCCATGAAGTTATTATTGCGGCCGTTAAAAGTATTTAAAATTTAATCAATTAGAAAAATGTTATTTCACTTGTGCTATAGCTTTAAAATTTGGCAGAAATGTGTGGCATTAAGACCCAAGAATAAAAAAGTATAATTATTTAAATTGCAAATTTTAGGGATTGTTTTACTCCAATATTGTTCCATAAGAACGAAAATCGGTGCAGAGGTAAAGTATTTTTAATTAAAAAAATATTTCCAATGATGAAATACCTCTCTAAAACAATGTGTTTTTCAAGGTGAGCTGAAATTCTTGCAGAATTCAAGCAATAACTATTTGTATATCATTCTCATAGGTAGTCTGTCCGCTTCTCTCCTACTCTTCGTAGCACTTCATCGTTTTTCATCCTATCTGTCCATTTTATCTTCAGCATTCTCCTCCAAGTCCACATTTCAAAGCTTTCCAAGTATTTGATGTCATTTTTCCTTAGCGTTTAAGTTTCTGCCCCGTACAAATCTATACTCCAGACATAGCATTTTATGAACTTCTTGAGGATATCTTCCCTTATATTCCCCGTAAGTAGGTGTTTTTTTTCTTCTGAAATCCGCTTTTGCTTTTCCTATTCTAGTCATCCGTACATTATGCTTCTCTTGTTATGATGTTTCCAAGGTATTTATAGTTTGAAACTTGTTTAAAAGGCCTCGGATTACTAGTCTATTTATCATTTTTTGGAGTTCTTCATCCTTTCTTGCCATAAGTACTTCATCATCCGCGTATTTTACTGATCTTATAATCCTTCCTCAAAGTTTGAAATCTCCTGTGTATTCTAACGCTTCTTGCATTAGACTTTCTCCATATATATTGAATAGGGTCGGCGATAGGCAGCAGCCCTGTCTTACTCTACCGATATTTATTCCGCAGGTGTCCGCATTCTCCAACCTGACCTTTACAACTTGATTCACATATAGATTCTTGATCAGTCTCCTGTCTTTCCAGTCTACACTATATCCTTTAATATCTTCATCAACATTTCCCAATTTACTCTATCAAAGGCCTTCTGTCAGTCTACTTAAAATATGCAGATATCTTGACTGTACTCTGTTGCCCTTTCTGATATGATTCCAACTACCTCTATAGCATCTCTAGTTCCTCGTCCTTTTCTGAAACCGAATTGATCTTCCCCTAGTATTTCTTCTGCCTTTCTCTCTAGCCTTTTATTAAGAATCATCGTGATGATCTTCGAAGTGTGTGACAGAAGGTTTATCGTTATGTTATCTTTACACTGCATTGTTTTTGACTTCTTCTTTAGAGGGATCATTATTACTTCTAGGAAATTCCGAGGTCACTCTCCTGTGTCGTAAATCATATTAATTTCGTGATCGCTTTTAGTCCTTCTGATCCCATGACTTTAACTACCTCAGCCGGTACTTGTAGGTGTGTGTGTGTGTGTATCACCCTGGTAGGGATAACTACATTTTTGAGCGGAGAGTGAGGTGAGAGCGAAGGAGAATGGTACAAAGAAAGGGAGTTGAATGGGTGGGTGGTAGAGATAGAGGGAGGATTGGAGGTAGAAAGAGATGGAGGATGGAAGTGAGGGAATGGGAGAGAGGGAAAGAGGGAGAGAGAGGAATGGATATTGGGAGTGCCGAAGAGAGGAATGAGAGTAACGAAGAGGGGGAATGGGAGTGAGGGAGAGAGGGATGGAGAAAGGGAATGAAGTGGAATACAAGGGAGAGATGGAGAATGGGAGAGGGAGAGATAAAGGGAAAGAGAGAGAAAGCGAGAAATAGATGGAGAATAGGAGGAAGAGAGAGAGAGAGATAGGATGGAAGGAGAGAGAATGGAGGGGAGAGGAGAATGAGAGTGAGGAATAGAGAAGGGGATGAATAGCGGGGAGTACCTTAATTTTACTACTTTATTTATGTATACCAATAATTTTTGACGGGGAATTACATTACTCTATTTCAATTAAAAGGATGATATAATACATTTCCTAATTATAAAAATATTTATTCGTTTCGTGTATCATTGTTTTTCGCAAACGCTGTCTCTTCTATCTATTTACATTGAAAAAATAATATAGTAGAACTCCCATTAACCGGAATTAATGATTCGAAGGGTGGTGCGGATAATCGCAAATCCGGATAACTGGACAAAATTAGAAAGTTTATGCAGAGATGGAGGTACACATGATTTGAAAATATTATTTTAAAATAAATTAACTGAATTTCCATATTTCTTCTCCAAAACAGAAACATAATTAAGAATTAGCCCACACAAATTGATCGCTTAAATTAAGAAATATCCAGTAATTAAAAACTTGATCAGGATAATCAGACAACCGAATCTCTACAATAATGAAAAGGTGGAACATCTTGAACTCGAGGGCTGCGTGTTTGAAACCCTGGTATAGCGTTACAGCGGGTGAAGTAGACACCCACACAGACATAATCGAGACAAGAGCAAGATCTTCTCAGATCTTGTTCAATTCGAGTGAACTTATCAAAGAGATTGGTCAGCAAGATACAAACGTGGTTCGCGAAACTTCCACGGGACGTGTGTGTGTGTTTGTGTAAGAGAGAAAGTGGTATACACGCGAGCATAGGAGAGCGGCGAAATGAAATTGAAAATAAATATATTTGTATCGACACAACAATCTCTCACAACGGTCAACCGGAGGCATCATGGATAAATTTAATTGGTTATAGCTCACCAAGTTGCCGAGTATCAAAAATTCGTTGTCACGTACGATTTTACGTGTCCTCCGGGATTATCAAAATTATCAGCAATATTGATTAACAATAACAAATGCAGACCGATGGAAATTTTTCATATATCTACGAATTACATGGTGAACGCGCAGTTATGAATTCGACAAAATTTCCTCTGTGTATTTCTAGAGTATTGATTCACCCATTGCTACGTAACTTAAAAGTTTGGAAGCTTATAAAATATTTTCTCGTTTCTATTTTTACTGGTGGCTTATAAAATACTTCTGAATTAAAAAAATGCTTCCAGTGGAGATTGAACGCAGTACCCCCGTGTTATTACACTACATTACACTAAAGATTGAGCTACGGAAGCAAAAAACCGAAATAACTTTGGTCGTAAAACAAAAAAACCTGATGTGGCCACCACATGACTTTCTCCATATCTGTAATATTTCTAAAAATTCCAATTAGGTTAAAT
This sequence comes from Tanypteryx hageni, assembly GCA_028673005.1. Taxonomy (NCBI): domain Eukaryota; kingdom Metazoa; phylum Arthropoda; class Insecta; order Odonata; family Petaluridae; genus Tanypteryx; species Tanypteryx hageni. The sequence continues at coordinate 238,580,939 of CM054113.1, read as the reverse complement.
GATAATGAATATTTTAAGGAACTGCCTTCTGATATTGGATATAGCCAGGAATCTGCAACAATTAAGAAAATAAAAGGGGGCGTTACTAAGACGTAACTAAGCGTCAATTGTTAACAACGGTCGCCGGTAGGTGGTGGCAGCTAAAAAATTAGTTTTAAAAATATCTCTTAAACAATGCATTATATAAAAAAATGTTTCAAACAAAGATTGTAGAAAATTAAATTTTCTACAACATTTATACCAATACCTTTTTACATTAATGAAATATTAAAGCAAATATTAACAAAAATGGATGTGACAAGAGTGAACACCCACTTCCGGTTGACCAAACATTACCAAAAACTAATCATTTCTTATGACTGTCATAACAATGTTAAATTAATCAAATATTAGAGCAAATATTTTTAAAAAAATCTGATGTGGCCACCACATGACTTTCTCCATACCTGTAATATTTCTAAAAATTCCAAATAGGCTACATAATAATAAATATTTTAAGGAACTGCGAGAAAATTTTAGACTTTAAAAGGAACAGAAATAAGCTCGAACCATAGCCTTCTGATATTGGATATACCCCCGAAACTCCAGCAATTAAGAAAATAAAAAGAGCGTTACTAACAAGGAGAGACTACGACCTTCGAGTCACGGATTCGGATGAAACGCGACGAGGCGATTCTACGTCGAAAATAAGGAGACCCGTGTCTCGTGGTTTCGAGGATTCAGCGTCGGAAATATACAAAAACATCGTATGCAACTTATTTCATTTTCGAACTGTCGATAAGAAATGGAATTGCTGATGGGATAGCATGCCTAGTTCCTACGGCGGGGAGCTGGGTTCGAACCCATGTTTTCGTTTTTTTAATTATCTCGGTGTTATTTGAAAAGTAATATTCTCCGGTAAAAAATACGCTATACTGTAATTTTTATTTGGAGGTAATAAACGCAGTAACATATAATAATGACTATTTTAAACATTGCAGTCGATGAAACAATGGTTCGCAGCATGACAAATGGCGTCGTACAAGAATGGTCATCTATAATTATATATTATTGTTCTATTAACCCAGATATGCCTATCGTCCTTTTAAAAGGACACTTACAATGTAAATAAATTCTATTAAATTTTGTAGTGTGAGAGATCCGCAACATTGTTTGTAATGCCATCTGAAGTTACGTACTACCTCTGTGTCACTTAGTCTGCATCAGTTCTTTGCACAGACAGCAGTGAAGCCAGCTTAAATTCTTGACTTGCATTCGCCATGTCAAATTGGTGGAGGAGGTTAGATATACAATAAGATTTTGCTCATTCTGTTCATGAAAACTGATTTTGCTTACTGAATTATACTTCATTTTCAATGCATGTTTCTTATAATTTTAAATTTGGAACCATTTCTATTCATCCAAAATAATTATAGTACTGTGAACATTGGTGTCCTTTAAAAAGGACAGTAGGCACTAGAGGGTAAAATTTCATGTGACATATTTTGCGAATTATACATACTTGTATAGAGATTTATATTTCATAACTCTAAACTTGTTGTCATTACAGTAGAGTGTGCATTTTGACAGAAATTTTAGATGAACTCGAAAACGGGAATGAGAGCGATTTATTAGATGATGACACAGACATCACTTTGATCCCTCCCCGTAATGAGGTGGTGACAGATGAAGATTCTGGGACAGAGGACAACATCTGTATAAATAATCTTGCCGGGACCCAATTGTGAGGGGATGCAACAGTGGGAGATATTCTGGAGGACTGCAGCAATGGGAATGAAGAGTCTCCAGAGAGGAAAGCAAAGGTGAAAAAGAAGTGTAGCTGGACAGACGGGGATCCCGAATGCCACCCTATTGTATGGCCTCAAATCAACTTTGCTCCGCACAGTAGGACACCATTTAAATTATTCTCACTTTTCTTTGATGATGAGGTAATAGAGCTGTTTGTGCAATATAGTAACCGTTATGCTACAAAGAGAAATAAGAAAGGAGACATTGCACACGGAGAGGTGAAAATCTTTTTGGGTATTTTGATACTCGGTGGTTACAATGCTGTACCGAGGAGAAAACTGTACTGGGAGGGAGCTCCCGACACTCGAAATGAATTAGTTGCTAAAGCTTTGTCAAGGGACAGATTTGAGTACATATTATCTAATATTCATTGCTGTGACAATGATAAAGTAGATTCCTCAGATAGGTTTGGAAAAGTGCGCCCATTATTCGTTGAATTGAATAAGCGTTTCCAAGATTTCACTCCATTCCTTGAAAATCATAGTGTTGATGAAGCCATGGTGCCCTACTTCGGACGGCATGGTGCGAAACAATTTATAAAAGGAAAGCCAATTAGATTTTGTTACAAGTTTTGGGTGGGGTCTACCAGTAATGGGTATGTCTCATGGTTTGAGCCTTACCAAGGAGTATACAGACTTTGGTTTAGGTGGATCAATAGTTTTATATTACTGTGACGTTTTATCAAAAATTATCATGGCACCATATCACTTATTTTTTGATAATTTTTTTACATCTGTTCCACTTTTGAGAGAGCTCTCAGTAAGACATTTTAGAGGGACAGGCACTATTAGGGAAAATCGTATGTCAGGCTGTCCTCTTCCATGCAAGAACGAGGTGAAAAAACAACAACCAGGCTTTTATATTTCTCGAGTTACTGATGACAGGTCTGTCATTATAACATAATGGAACGACAACAATATCGTTTCTGTTGCCTCAAATTCAGTACCAAACATTCCTTTGCATTCTGCCAGTAATTTTCAAAAAAGGAAAAGAGAAAAATATTTGTAACTCAGGTTTTATGGTTAAAGAGTTAATTTCTAGTTAACATAATGTTGAAAGAGCTCCGACTTTCCCAGCGAATTGATGCGAAGAAGTTTTCTCGGGCTTCCAGCTCAGGTTTTCCCCGAAGATGATAACAGAGTGCGTCATCGAAACGTCGGAATACGACAGAATGATGACCCGGCTGGAAGCCCGAGAAAACTTTTTCGTAACATAATGTTTATAATACGTTCATGGGAGGGGTCGACAGATGCGATCAAAATATGTTTCTATAGAATATCTATAAGAGGAAAAAAGTGGTATTTCCCACTGATCACACACTGCATTGATATGGCTGTGCAAAACGCTTGGCAACTCTATAAATGTGAGAATGGTAAATTAGACCAGCATGCTTTTCGCAGGAGAATCGCTGTTGCTATTCTAGAAGGTTTCCAAAGGGAAACAAAAAAGAGTAGTAGAGCATCTAAAATTGAGAATGCAGATTCAAAATATGACCACACTGATCACTTGGTAATTCCGCAAGAGAAACAGAATAGATGTCGTGTTTGACAAAAAATTTAAGACTAAATGTAAAAAATGTGATGTTGCATTACATGTTAAAACTTGTTTTGAAGTCTACTACACTAAATAACTATCTTAAAATAATATTTGTATTTTTCATAAGAGCCTGTAATAGTTTAGCATCTAATAAAAAGGTATTTAATAAGGGTTTTAAGTATAAACGTACCTTATATGCCCATTGTCCTTTTAAAAGGACACCCAATATTTAAACAACTACATTGTTAAATACATAATTATTGTTATTTTATGTTATAACAGGGCTATTTCAACGTTTCACCAGAAAATAATGTAAAATGTAACAAAAAAATTTTGAGGCATATCTGGGTTAATTACATATTGTTGATAATATTAGCCTTGCCTTGGCGGACAGCGATCGGAAGAGAAAGTAATGAATATTGTTTGTGAATTTCCTTGAATATTTTGAATACGTGGGGTAGTTAATAAAGAATTTAAAATGCCCATTATTATATGTTTCTGCGTTCATTACTTCCAAATAAAAATTATACAGCGAAGTTTTACCGGAGAATGTTACTTTTCAAATAACTTTTGGATAATTTAAAAAAAAAACGAAAACATTTGAGATCGAACCCAGGCCCACGCCGTAGGAGTTAGGCACGCTTTCCCCCGAGCAATTCCCTTTGTTCTCAGCAGCTCGACAATGAAGCAAATTAAGTTGCATACGATGTTTTTGGATATTTTCGAGTTGATTTCTTGAACTCAAGGGCACATTTACAGAAACCTCGAGACACGGATCCCCTTATTTTCGATGTGAAATCACCTGGTCGCGTTTAATCAAAATCCGTGACCCGAAGATCGTAGTCTCTCCTTGTAAATCGTAACTAAGCGTAAATTGTCTACAATAGTCGCCGGTAGGTGGTTTAGCGTTGGCAGCTGAAACAATCGTTTTTAAAACATCTCTTAAACAATGCATTATATGGGAAAATGTTTTTAACAAAGATCGTATAAAACTAAATTTTCTACAACTTTTATTCCAGAACTCTTTTACATTCATCACATATTAAAGGAAATATTATAAATAAACGGAATATCTCCTTAACAATGCGTTCCATGAAAATGTTTCCAACAAACGTTATAGAGAGTAATGTCTATGAAGTTTATAATAAACAACATTTACATTTATGAAGATTTTAAAGAGTTATTTGCCAAAAAACCATGACCAGAGTAAACCCACTTCCGGTTGAGCGATTTTTTCCAAAACCTAATCAGCTCTTAATTATATAGTAATATCTCTAAATGTAAGTTTTATATTGATACGAGTGCAAGGTTTTGAGTAGAGCGCCCACAAAATCCTACCACATACAGACCGACAGACAGACATCATCGATAAAATAGTTAAAACGTGTTCAGGGGACCTTAAAACGTGTATTTCCGCTGAAATCTCGCATTCGATTTTTTTCATCAAAACAATACTTCCTCTATACTTAGTATATGGAGAAAGTAACAAGATGGAAAAGTATACTTCATAAATGGAATACACAGAGATTTCAAGGCGTCCTTAATGGGAAATACGTATGAAACTGTATCGAAAGATTAGGCGATTAGGCGTTTCACGAAACTATAGTCTCGGGGACTTTCTTGTAGTAAATGTTGTTCTCCATCCGAATAATTTTTTAAATCTATACCTTACAGATCATATAAGAGCAAAGGACATATTTCATATTTCATTGTTGCTTTACGGAGGCCATTTAACGAGATACGAGTTTAAATTTATTAAAGTAATTATGTAAAGTGGAAGTTCCAATTGATGGATTCAGTTGAAAATCACAAATGGGCGATACATTTTAATAAAGATCACCCATGTATTTTAAAAAAACCGGATAAAAGAGACCGGATAAAAAAGGCGGATGGAAAACCGGATAAAAAAGCCGATACGTATTTCGTTTACAATGTAACCATCATCAAGGGCTAAGGGGGACTTGAGTTCGCCCAGCCCTTCACAGTCACTTTAGAGCGCGCCTCTGGACTTGCTTTATTCTTTACCAGTCCGCCCGCTCTCAAGTCCCCCTTAGCCCTTGATGATGGTTACATTGTAAACGAAATACGTATCGGCTTTTTTATCCGGTTTTCCATCCGTCTTTTTTATCCGGTTTTTTTATTCATTGACTGGCTTCGGAAATTTTTCCTTCACCTTAAGTTTCAACTACAGCCAGTGTAGCTCACGTTCTCGAAGATCACCCATACCTAATTAAATTAAAATCCGTCCAGCGGTTTAGGAGATGAATGTTACGACGGACGGACGGACGGGTCAGACGTGCCCATAACGCGTTCCGCTGTTACCGCTTCGCTGGTAAAGAACGCCTAAAAACGGATGTGACAAGAGTAAACACCCACTTCTGGTTGACCGATATTTACCAAAAACTAATCAGTTTTTCTCTCATAAAAATGTTAAATATAAAATTTCACGTAGACCTCATTAACAGTTTTCAAGTTAGAGCACCCATAAAAAAACTGTCACACACACACAGACATCATCGAGAAAAGGGTCAAAACGTGTTCAGGGGACCTCAAAACGTGTATTTCCGTTGAAATCTCAAAATAGATTTTTCATGAAAACAATACTTTCCCCTATACTACGTATGGAGAAAGTAAAAATGACGGAAAATATACTTTAAAAATAATCAAGTTAAAATGCAAATTACAACGCCTTACACTCATTCCATTCAATGAAATGGCAAAACGAAATTTCCTGGAATCGCTGGAAATCCTGAACAAATTAATTTTAAAATAAGAAACTCATCATAATGTAATTAACGCGCACTAATTTGAACTTCCAGTAGCCATTAACAAAATGTTAAAATTTAACCTTGAGGTTTAACAATGGTATGATTGGTGAGGTAACATCTCATTAAAACATAAAATTCTTCCAATATATGTCATTTAAACGTAAAATTTTAGCAAATTCGAATTGACGGCGTAAATTGAAGATAAGAAAATGAAAATTTATTTATTTTCTATTAAAACAGTCCAGATTCGAAGCTCGAAGGTCAGTTAATTCTAATATAAATCGGTAAAATATTTTAAGCCTGCTCGTCAATAAGTCGATTTGTGTGTGTTATCTTAATGGGAAATAGAAATTATACCCTGGAGTTGAACTTGTGTATATTTTCGTTTTTTTTTCTTCATTGACTTTTAAAATCTGAATAGAACATTCTTACCGCTTCCTCCGTTGAGTGTAGAGTAAATTCAATATCCTAGAACTTATTTTCCATGCATACCGTACTGATTTCCATACTTCTGTTGTAGAGGATTGACTGAAATAGTGGGGTGGGAAAATACTCCGAAGAAATGAAAATTTTTGGAATTTTAAAAATTTCCCGTCGATTGTACCCAATGAACTAATATCGCGCCAAATTTTAGATTTGTATCCCATCTGGAAGTGTCTAAAATGGGCGTGACAGACAGACTGACACATGAGAATTATTATATAAGGATATACAGCAGATCATCGATTATTCGGCGTTCGCCGAAAATCGCATCAAAGGCAGTATCAGTCCGGCGATTACGCACCTCGTGGTGCCAAAACGTTTCGGGACGATCGCGAGTAGTACAGTAGGATCTGAGTTATACGTAGGCTTGGTAGGATTCGATTTAAATCGGTAAATGTCGATAAACATCGAATTTTTAAAACTTTTATATTCGATGATAATTAAATGTCTTCGATATGTGTCAATTTTTCACCACAACATTTTCTACGAAATTATGCCTTATGATTTTAAAATTAGCTACGCCACACTCAAGCGTGATATATTTTACCACCAAACATCCAAAACGGAAGAGAAGTCGATATTTGTCATACCAAACGGCCACACAACATTCGGATTTCATTACGCTTTCCTTTCCGATGTAACTTATGTCACTGCCGCGGAATCCACAGCCAAAGGAACAAAACAATACGATCGGTTTATCGCGCTCTCTCTTTACCCTCGACCGGATCCGATAATCATTACGCGCTTTGGTTTTCATTTACTGAAAAGTCGGGAGACGTCGATTGTGTTCTGCGCGACAATATCTACCGACCTCTTCCAAAAGCCAAAAAGAAAACTTCCCGAAATGACTACCGATCATTTTAAAAAGCATCCTGCCATAAAATTTATATAATCTTACCTCCGAGAGTGTCCCTTATGCTTAGCTTCTTTTGCATTACTGTCGAAGAAGCATCGTTCCGTATATGCACACTGGGCTTTTTCCTGCATTCATACTCGTTTGTTACGTAACAAGGTATGATTTTTAAATCAAAATATTTATTCATACATTAAGTCACATAAATTTTTCCACTAATGATCACGATTTCGTGCATAAAGGAGCGTGAATCAACGGGTAAAATATACTCTCTGATTTATTCCGAAAAATTAACTTCCAGTTTGGTGATCGAAGTCGAACAACACATTCACCAAAATATAGATACAACAAAAAAGGCGGCATACAATAAGCCTTCTTTTTATTTACACGTTGTTAAATAAATTTAATTAGAAGAAATTCAATTTATAAAATCTTTATAGAAAAAAACCGATAAAATGTATTAAAATTAATGTCTATATCAGGGGCGGCAAAGTTTTTTCTCTCTCTCGGGTGCCACTCTACCAATATTCATAATTTGTGGCAGACCGTGCGTGCCACCCTAAAATTCATTTGATCCGAAACCATTACGAAGAGTGTTTCTTACATAATTAAACATCCCGAGGCAATGCAATATAACTACAATACGAATTACAATTGAAATTAAAGAGAATTAATTTGAAAATACATATTTTCTGTAATTATTCTCTGAAATATCGTGCCATGTAAAAGCTCTCCGCGTACCACCTTTAGGCACGCGTGCCATAGGTTGCCACCCCTGGTCTATATTATTGAGCGCTTTTTAAGAAATATTAAAGTCGAAAACTAAACATCCTAGTAAAATGTATTAAAATAAACGTCGATATTCGTCTCCGATTCTTAGGAAAATAAACATCTATTTTAGTCGTCGATTTTTACGAAAAATAAACGTCGACAATTACCAAGGCTAGTTATATGCAACTCAGTTATACGTAATACTCGTTTACCCGTATTTTTATGTAATCCTAGGCGAAGCACTTTGCAAACTCATACCAACACATACGGAGTTGTACTGCATTGTACGTCATTCTCGTAATTCTATATTACAGTACTGTATTTGTTATGAAATATTCCATGCTTCATTTATAACATTTTGTATGGCAAACAAAATCAAAATACTAAACAACACAAAAAACAATGTTGTAAAAGAACGTTCAAAAATAAGCTGTATAAAAACTTGATGCGATTATCCGGCGGCCCCTTCCCCCCCTAGGCTGCCGGATAATCGATGATCTACGTATAAGTGCTTAATTATATTACCTAAATAAAAATGAAAGTGTGAATGAATCCATACCTCGGAACGAAACGACGGCAGAAAAGCTTTGTCGGCGCGAAAGAGGTAAGAGCAAGAAATACCAAAACGAAAAATGTACGCCGAGTAATTACTCGTTAACAGTGGCGTAGTGGAATCATTCTGAGCCCCCCCCCCCCGCGAAGGATCTCCGCCGGGCCCTCCCCTCCCCCGCAAAGGATCTCCGCCGCTCCCCCCCTTCACCATCGACACTTTAAAGATCGATTTACACCTCACCGTATCGTATCTTTGCCGTCGGTGCTTTCTGGCATGAGTCTTGACGCGTTTCCGCGCGTCGGCCGCGCCGTATCCGTATTGCCAATATTTTTACTTTCTCCATAACCGTAGTATAGGGAAAAGTATTGTATTCATGAAAAAAATCGACTTCGAGATTTCCACGGAAATACATGTTTTGAGGTCCCCTGAACACGTTTTGACCATTTTCTCTATGATGTCTGTGTGTGCGCGTGTGCGTGTGTAATAGCTTTTTGTGGGCGCTCTAACTCAAAAACTATTAATCAAGTCAACGCGAAATTTTATATTTAACATTTTTATAAAAGTCGAAGCAACTGATTAGTTTTTGCTAAAAATCGGTCGACCAGAAGTGGGTGTTTACTCTTGTTACTTATCCATTTTATTTAATACTTGCTTTAACATTTGATAAATATAAAAATGTATTGGAATAAAAGTTGTAGGAAATTGAATTTTCTACAACCTTTGTTCTAAACATTTTTCCATATAATGCATTGTTTAAGAGATATCGTATATTTTTAGCTGCCACCACCACGCCACCTACCGACGACTATTGTTAACAATTGAAGCTTAGTTACGTTTTAGTAACGCTCCTTTTTCATTTCTTAATTGTTGGAGTTTTATGGCTATATCCAATATCAGAATGCTATGGTTTGTTTATTTCTGTTCTTTGCAAAGCATAAAATTTTCTCGCAATTTCTTAAAATATTTATTATTATGTAACCTATTTGGAATTTTTAGAAATATTACAGACATGGAGAAAGTCATGTGGTGGCCACATCAGATTTTTCTTTACTATTTTCACAATGCACGCTACTGAGTCCCTTATTTTAATATTCGCTTCAAATCCAGATTTTGCTAAAAATGCTAAGCAAAAATATTAAGCGAAATCATTTGTTTTATTCTGTTAAATACACTAGAAATATCACGATTCGAATTTTAACGCAACGCACGATTGCAAATTCGGGTACGGGTCGGGTTCGGACAAAAAGGCACCGGTGCGGGTAAAGAGCGGGTACGAAACCTAGTTTTAATTCCAATTCAATTTGCCTCCCCAATGTAGGCACAGGAATTTTTCACACGCCTTTTATTTGCAATTTATGCAGGTCGGCAGATCGCAGAATTTGTGTATAATGTGTCAGGAAAAGTGTTTGACGAAAGTTCGATTCCTTTTATTATATAAATAGATACAAAGTTGCAATTGACAAACGATTGTCGATTACGTTTAGTATAAGAGAATGTAGGGAGGGGGGTGAGAAAGAGTGAATAGGGAAATTATGCAGTACAATATAATTATGACGGATTGGTTTGTGCGAGAACTCTCCCTTTTAACCAGCTGGTTTTGCCCATTCATGCAAGTAACATCTATCTTTCTGAATTCGCTTTTCAGGAGCCGTGATTACATACAAGGGTGCCTATCAGCATTCTCTATATGTAATTTAACGTTCAAACATATAGTATTTTTTCGTCAAATAATCGCGTCAGTTGTATTATTTTTTTGCGAGAAAAAGGAACGACAGTTACTTTATAAAATTACACTGGTGAGTATATGTGATCTCGGCTTTTGTGACAGAATATCAATCTACCACGTCCTTAAAAGGAACCAATACCAGATGACTGAACGGTATGTAAAATTGTCAGTTATAAGTTAATGCATCATTCAATTATAAATCTTAATTTATATCGAAATATTACTTTTATCTGCCCTTCAAGATTTGAACAATATCAGATGATCAGATAAGAAGGAAGCTTTTGAGGTTAGAATACACTCTAAGAAGAAAAGAAAATATCAAATGAAAAATTTGGGAATCGGTCAATTTTAGATGAAAAGGGAGAACTGATTTCGAAGACAATCGCTTGCAGCAGTTATAAAATGTTTACCGTTATGATAATAAGAAGCTGGGAACATCAAGTTTATTGCGACAAGTGTGAAAATAACAAAGAAGGCGTGTCTAAAATTACAAATTTTCTTGTGTCGAAAAAATGCGATTTACCAAAATTATCAGTAAAAAAAAGGTTTTAGATGGCTGTGTCGAACTTGTAGTTAGAGATTTGAGACCTTTTGAGATAGTATCAGGAGATGGGTTTAAGAATTTATTAGAAATGATAATGAAAATGAGTGCAAATCAAAAATGTTATTTTGTCTTAGAAGCTGCGCTACCACATCCAACTGTTTCGATAAATCTTAATTCAGTGGCTCAGAAAGCTCGAGAAGAGCTAATTCAAGAAATAAAATCCTACATAGGTACAATAGGAAATCACATTGGACTTGTGGACAGATAATTACAAAAATGTCAGTTATTTAGGGATCACATTACACTATGTAAAGAAAACCATGTTATGTAATCGTGTTCAGTGCACTAAACATCTTGATCCTGACGAAAAGAAAACTGGCGAGTATATAAGGAATGAATTGTTGCTAATTTTAAAACAATACGGTGTCTATAGTAACTTCAAGAATCTTACTTTTGTCAGTGACCGTGGAGCAAATATTAAAGCTGCTTTGAAAATTTTCAATAAAATCAATAGTGCAGCACACTTAATAAATAATATTGGAGATATTTCTATTTCTTCTAATGAAACATCACTTGCTTTAATTCAGAAGTGAAGAAAATTTGTGAAATATTTTTAAAAAACGCAAGGTGCGCTGAAATCTACTTTGAAAGCAGACGTCAAGACATGTAGGAATTCAATTCTTCGTGTGATCTCTTCAATACTTGAAAATTGGGAAGCTATTTTAAATATTTTAATTGGAAAAAAGATCAATGATATGATTTGTGAGGTTGAAAAGAAAGATTTATTAGATTTAGTAGAATACTTAAATCCATTCCAGAAAGCATTGATTGAATTGGAAGGAGAAAAATATCCAACAATATTTTTGGTTTAATTGTGGCATTTGAAAATAAACGATCATTTAGAAATAGGTTCAACAGAATCTAACATCATGAAACTTTTAAAAACTTCAGGTATTCAGAAAATGTGGAAATTCACTACAGTCATAAAATTTCTGTATTTCTTCACCCCCTTCTAAAGAGTGTGAAAATGTTAAAAACTGAAGAAAAGTATGAAATCTATGAGAAAGTTAAAGTAAGTCTTGATGACATTAAAAAGGAGAAGGGATATGAAATCTAATCCATTACACCAAATCCTTGTACGCTTGTAGAGCAACCGATGAAAAGGTATAAAATATCAGACACCTTAGTTCAGTTTATGGATACAGACACAGTAAATGGTCATATTTCTCCAGATGAATTGACTGCATATATTGACTTCAAACTATCTGACGACATTACCAATAATTTTTATTTGATGAAATGGTTGGATAAGCAAAATAATAGTTTGCCAAATTTAAGTATTTTAGCGAATCGTAATTTTGCAATACCAGCGACCAGTGCTCCATCAGAGAGGTGTTTTTGATTGGCGGGACATGTTGTTAGTGAAAGAAGAAACAGTTTAGGTCCCACAAACCTGGATGATGTCCTATTTTGAAATAGTCATTTTAAATCTCAGGGTAGATACTATTAATTAATATTTCCTTTTTTCAATTAAATTATTTTGTAAAATTTGTAATTTTTGCAAAAATAAATCGTAGATACTTTAAATACATTTTTTCGATCTTAAAATGAATATTAATTTACAATTGCATTTCATTTTAATTTATACAAAATAAATGACTGACTCAGAAATAACATTTTTTAAATATCATACCTTTACGGCGGGATCTATTTTCAATAAAACGTGGTTCTATGCCCCAAACTTCAGCTAGCATTTTTGCTGATGATTTAGCTTCCTTAAACTGTCCTCTATAACAGAGGTTCCCAACCCATGGGTCCTGACCCCATTAGGGGTAGCGGAAGAAGTTCGAGGGGTCGCGAAGGAGTGAGTAATAAAACCTAAACATCATTCTTTTATCATATCGCTTGACATTGTAGTTAGTACAATGTCGACAATGTAATTGGCGACACTCGTTTGCGACCCCATTGTAGCTCCTACATTGCCACGCGTTACGATATAATAAATAAAATGTAGTTAAACAATCTGGATAGGTCTTCTGATTGAATCCTCCGCCTACGATGCCTATTATTTTAATTGTTACTTAAACTGGTTCGTCTGTTTCACGGACGGGACAATCTTGATTAAATTCGCGGACAGTGAAGTGTGATAGATAAAGAGTGAGCACCCGAAAGTCTCATCTAGTTTCCCGCATTTAATTTGTGTTTTGTTGAGCTCACATTAACCATTGCCAGGTGCACACGACCCCGTCCCTTTCTTTCAAGTAAGTGTCTCTTTCCAGGAGTGTTGTGGCCATTCCATCAGACCTTAGTTTGTTATATTCATCTCCATGTTGTCGTCATATTTATATATATTATCAGTGTTTTTATATTTATATTTTACGTTTTTACTATAATAGGATTAATATTTAAATTTAAAGTACCCATATCATCGACATTGATAAATGGATATTAAAATTTAAACGATCAGCAAGTGGCGAGTGGGAGGACGTAAGTCCAACTAGTGAGACGTCAAAAAGGATGAAATTAAGCTGCCCGCCAAGTGAAGTGGAATTAGGAGAATCATCACAGTTTAAACCGGACAAGAGGGTCAGGAAATACCAAGAACATTATATTAAGTATGGTTTTACTTATACCGTAATAAATATACCGTAATATGTTTATAAATATTATCGGGTGAGAGTATGAAACCATCCAAGCTCAAGAGACATTTAAAAACAAAGCATGCAAATATAATGAGCAATGAAACTTTTTAAAAAAGACAAGCGAATGTATTAGAAATGCAAAAATGTTTAATGAGCAGGCATGAAACAGTTTCGGAAAAAGCGTCAAGGGCATCATTAGAAGTTTCATACCGATCGGAAAAGCAATGAAAACGCATAATATTGGTGAAACTCTCGTTTTGCCCGCCGCAATAAAAATGTCTTCAATTAATCATGGTGAAAAATATGGTAACAATTTAAGATGCGTTCCTTTATCAAACAATACTGTTTCCAGGCGTATTACAATACTCGTAGGTAATGCAAAATTCCTATTGTTAAACAGGTTGAAAGATTCCTCATATTTCGCAATTCAGTTGGATGAATCCACTGATGTTGCTAAACTTTCTCAGCCTCTTGTTTATGTAGGATACTGTTACGATGGTGATATTTTGGAAGACTTTTTATTCTGCGAGCCTCTGAAAGGAAGAACGACTGGTGAGGAAATTTTCAATGTTGTAAATAAGTTTTTCCAAACAAACTCCATTTTATGGTCCAATTGTGTAGCAATTTGTACAAATGTTGCAAATGCATTAGTTGGCAAAAGCATTGGATTTAAGGGTAGAGTTAAAGAGATTGCTCCACATATAGCTTTTCACCACTGTATTATACATAAAGAATCCTTAGCTGCAAAATCACTAGAGCCAACATTAAATAAAGTACTGTGGGAAGCTGTAAATGTGGTGAATTTTATTAAAGTGAAAGCTTTAAATAGTAGACTGTTTGCGATGCTGTGTACTGATATGGGATCTCATTATGACAAGCTTCTTCTTCACACTGAAGTTAGGTGGTTGTCACGTGGAAAAATGCTTCAACGATTGCTTGATCTGAAAGACGAAGTTAGGATATTTCTTCTGGATCACAATTACAAACTATATTTTCGGAAAACTAAATGATCTAAATGTGAGTTTGCAGGGTCGGTGTACAAACATTTTCACTCTCAGCGACAAGTTAGAATCTTTTAAAAAGAAAATAGGTTTATGGAAAAATGAAATTACACGAGATAATTTCGAAATGTTTTCATGTCTCTCCGATTTCATTTTGAATAACAATATTGATTCACATGAAATTAAAACTACAATTTCAAATCATCTGACAAATCTGATAGAAAATTTTGATGTAAAATTCGAAAAATTTCCGGAAGAAGGTTTGGGTTGGATCCGTAACCCTTTTTCTTTTGATAATTCAAGTTCAAATAATAACACCCTTAAAAAAAGAGAACAATTGATTGAGTTATCATGTGACGAAAATCTACATACAAGATTTAAAGAGACGACAATAGAAGTGTTTTGGATTTATGTCAAAAGAGAATATCCAGAAATTTCTAAAAAGCTCTAATGTCACTGCTTCCTTTTGGTTCAACATATCTATGCGAAACTGCCTTTTCTTGTCTCACTATAATCAAGACAAAGCATCGTTCTAGACTCAAGGTAGAACCAGATTTACTATTGGCAATTTCAAATATATTACCAAATTTCGATGAAATTCTACCAACTATCCAGGCTCAGGTTTCACATTAAATGTATTCATTTTATTAATATGTTATGTTTTGTCATTATTGCACTATATTATTTATACTGTACCATTTTTGTGTCAATACAATGAATATTATTAAAAACCTATAAATTGCATATATTTTTTATATTGTTCCTAAGGCAAATACATGGGGGTCGCGTGTGATTGTCATCTATAATTTTGGGGTCGCGAGTAGGAAAAGGTTTGGGACCCCTGCTCTATAAGAAACTAGCTCATGTTGTGCGATCTCGAGAAGCTCGACGCTTTTCATAAGACACACATCATCTGATTGCAGCAACTGAGACAAAATTGATAATTTCTAAAACTTTGCTGAAGAACCAAAATCGAAAATTTTCCAGTTTAATTTTGAGATTTTCTGCTTCTTCGCGTTCATCTTTCTTTACGGATGTCCAGATTATTTTAGAGAGGCATTTCAAAACGATATCTGAGCGCTATTCAAGTATCGTGATGCGATGACCAACGCGTGGGAGAGTTTTTTAAAAGTTTGCTTTTGTCTGCTACTCTGCTGAAACGAAGTAAGCATTTCCCAACGTTTGATGTTCTTGTCGAAAAAAGCGTAAAGCTTTTCAATGATGGTGGTTTGGTTTCCGGAGCACCCTCAACTGCATCTTTAATCACGAGGTTCAAGTTATGAGCTGCACAGTGAATGTAACAAGCAGTTGGCTGTTTTTCTCTAATTCGTTGTTGAACGCCATTATAAATTCCACTCATATTTCGGGCACCATCATATCCTTGACCTCGACATTTAGTCAGACTAAGACCACTTCGTTCAATCGTATATACAATTTCACTTTCTAATCCAGAGGCAGACTGATCTTTTACTTCATGAAAACCTGAAACTGATTTCCAAACTTTTACTTCTTTGGCTGTTGTTTTCATCAAGTACAAGAGTTGCATATCTGAATATTTTACTTAACTGATCGGTTTTAGAGATGTCTTGAGTCGTATCCATTATCACGGAATAAAAAGGAGCTGATTTAATTCCGTTCAGTATTTTGTTGTGTACCTGCTGTGGGAGTAATTCAATAATTTCATTTTGAATAGAAGGGCTAAGGTATGTCACGCTACAGTCATCTTTTTGCAAGAGTTGTTGTAATACGGGATCATATTTCGATAAAAGCTGAATGATAGACAAAAAATTTTCGCTTCATACTTGACCTATTTTCTCTCTGTGCCCCCTAAAAGCGCTACCGCATATTGCAAGGGTCAATGTTACATCAACTACACGACGAAGGACTTTCTTCCAAATGCTGATTCTTTTTTCAAGTTCGATATCTAATCCGGAAATAACATCTTTCACTTGTCGCCAAATTTCGTAGGTAACACAAGCATGTAAATGTACAGCTGCAATTTTATGCTCTTCAATTTTTTTTAAGTCCTTTCCAGTCCCTTATGCCTTTAAACCACGCTGAATTAAAGCCCTTTGTATTTCTATCAGCAAAAAGCACACACGGTTCACAGTATGCACAGTCCAATTTTGGAGAATAACACAACCAAACTCGCGGTATTTTTTGCCCTGCATGAGTTGTTTCATAATAATAATCTAAACTGAAAGATCTATTCTGCTTATCGTCTTTCGGAAAAGGCCCGTTCAGTTTACGGGATTATTTTTTTAGTTTTGGGAGAGTCAATAATTTCAGAAAAATTTCCTCGATCCGAAGGATACTGGCAAATCAATTTATCTAAAGATGAAAATTCTTCACTCTCTAACACTAAATCTTTTTCACAGGTAACAATACTAGAACCACCTATCATTAAACTAGGTGCATCACCACACTGTACATTACCCACATCCTTGCATATCTCTTCAGTATCACTAAGATGTTTTCCTCCCGAAGACAAGCTGGAACTCTTCCCTGGCGAGCTGGGTATTTCTTGAAAAAAACTTGTCAATAATTTCGCACTGTTTCGAAGGCAACGTTCACATTCTCGTTTTAATTTACGTTTTTGTGCACCACTTAACTGAGTTCGCTTTGACATCCGAAAATGAGGGGGTCAAAAAATTTTATATTTCAATATTAACTACCTATGGGAAGATTTCACTAAAATACACATACAATCACAGCACAGCCTTCCACTGATTGACTAGAAGTAAGAATGAGAAAATCACCAATCAAAGCGGACACTAACGTTTTCATTTCTGTAGTCACTAACTATAAAATTCAACGATATGCAACTATGAGAGCAGCCCTGACCGTAACACGTGAAGCTTCCAAACTGACTGAATTTGAGGATGCTTTTATATTGTTGCGTGTCTATACGGATTACGGATATTGGCGTTACATTGCTGCGCGGGCGACGGAAGAAGGACGCGAGACTCCGAACTGAACTGAACTGAAAATGTGCCATTTTTAATAGAATTTTGTTAATCGACATTAGTCGTGGGTTTTCTGTTTTTATTTCGCCTTCCGGCTCTTTTTCAAGTGGGGAACGTTATAAAATGTTTCTCTTCCACAGAGTCACCAAGAAATAAAGTGTCACTATATCATATAGTTTCGTAGCAAGCGTATAGACTCCAAGTATGTTTACTCTATTGTACCTCCTAATATCTCTTTTTATTTATCTTCATTGGCCGTCTTTCAGTGCCCCCTTCCGGCCCACCCCCCGCCATGCGGGGGGTGTACGCTACGCCACTGCTCGTTAACCCCTCAACGCCGTCAGGCGTACTATTACGTCATGCAAAAACTGTCTAATCGGCCGTCAGGCGTACTATTACGTCATGCGGCAGCCCTAATTTATTTTATCCTTTGACGCTAGAGACTTCTTTAAATCTAAATAACCTATATATATTTTGAAAGAGGAAGCTTTGTACTTTCTATCTATGTTTGTCTTGTATTTTTATTCTCTATTATAAAATATATAATCAACGTTGAATTTTGCGATAGAATTTTCAATTTTGCTATGATATGATGGTGTTTCTCCGTATAAAAGTCGCTTTTCAAAGCAGCAAGGAACCTTTCCTTGGTGTTTGAAATGCAATGTAGGAAATGTGTATCATTTCAAAGGAGAGCACGTTTTTTCTCCTCATTTTTCCTGGTGGAGATATTTGGCTTATGTCATGCGACAAAGGTCTTCGTCGGTATGTAAAGAAAGAAAGGAAAACATCTTATGTCTTTCTATGCACAGCTTATTACAAATGTATACAATGCAATTGATGAAGAATGGAATTAGTTTGAGTAAAAACATTTCTGTAAACATTCCCTTCCATTACCGCGCGATCCTTCGTTCATCGCTTCATAGGAGAGCGTCAACGTCAAAACAGCTGATTTCAAAATCCAAGGCCGACATTCTTCCGATAATTCAGTGCCACGCCTCAAAGAGAGTCATTTTGTGAGAAGGATAATATCTGTCATATAATTTTAAAGACCTTTAGAATTTTATTTTAATCTCGACGAAAATTGCGGGGAATTGAGTATAACTATTTGTAAGTATTTGTTCACACATAATACACGTTTAGTTTTGTGATAGAATTTTAGTTTTTAGCACGGACCTACGGATTTTCGGTTTCTAAAGTTGACCCATAAATACCTGAGGAAAGGGAACCCACCAAATTGGGTTCCTTTTCTTTGACATTTGAAAGAAGACGAGGTCTGTTTTCCTCTTCAGATAAGTGCTTCGCTGTTGTGCTACTAGGGCCAAAGCAGCGATGAAGCGAGTAGGCAAGAAGAGGACAAGCTAGCAAAAATCACGAAAAGCTCTTACATATATTTACAGAATAGATTACTAGAAGTGTTTACTAAGCTATAAGGCATTTCTTGCTGAATCCAATTACGCACGTGTATATTTTCTGAAGATATTTGGGAAGGACCTATAAGCTAAAGTTTTCCGTGTTTTATACAACGTCATATCTCCCTTTCCAATGAACGAAATGCAACCATTTCTTCTATGTGACTTCTGTAATGACTAATAATGATGACTGTATAACTAAAACGTTTATATTATAAATAAATGATCTTTTAATAAATCAAAAAAAACTACGTTTACTTAAAAATTTCCAGTCAAGATAAGAAAAAGTTGAGTTCCGTAAAACTTTTCACCTAATTGGTTTAGATGGGTAGACTTGCAGAATGAAATAGTTACTAATTTAAGCTATTTTTTATTAAGATTGCACATCAATATCTTCTATAGATTTTCCGGTGCTGAATGTTATATATAAAGCGCGAATGCACGCCGGAAAATTAGCGATTGGTGTACATTCTCTTCTACTCCAACAATCTTTGTATGTAAAATATTATACGCAAAATAGATATTTACAAATTTCATGTTTTTCATAAATCCACAAAAAAAATTCAGAAAATCAAGAGAAAACTTCTCAAGTTATGATTATTTTAATATTTTCGAACGTTTTTGCAACGCAATCGTGAAAATTTAAAAACCATCCGGCCGTACGGGGTGGGATTTAATAAATCTCCTCCGGGCTTGAGGGAAAAACCTAGGAAGGGCCTGGCTTGGCCAACCTAGTAAAAACCCAGGCAGGTAAGCACCCACAAAGTGAAGTGGGGTGGAAAAACCGGCGAAAACCATAGATACATCAAAGAACAATATGAACGACAGGTGCTCACACGTGGGAAACCACAACACCAGTGAGGGCGGGTGAATTTATTTGGTGTAGGGAAATGGAGGAGGGCGAGAAGTGAGGGAGGTGAGGAGTGAGGGAGGGGGAGGGAAGGTGAGGAGGAGGAACAGCTATTATGCCGCCAAAACTACATTACATCTGAGGGACTCAAGAGGTTGACCCCCTTGACTACGCCAACGGAATGAGAAGACGGGAATAAGAATGGAAAGAGTGCTCCGGTCGACGAAGGCGGGGCAAAGGGAAAGGAGTGCTCGCAGAAGCAATGAGGGA
>CM054113.1:237897870-237929529 GCA_028673005.1 Tanypteryx hageni | reverse complement strand
TACAGAACTATAAATGAACGAATATGAATTCATATTAGGAAAAATATCAACTTCGACTTATCGAAGATAACGTTTAGAGATAAATAAAATGGAACGGGAGACTCGACCAATTCCACAGTACGGGTAAATCTGACATTAAGGTCTATTGCGACTTTAGTTCACTGATTGGAAGAATTAATGGCAGTCTTTTGTACTACACAAACCATGGTTGACCTTGAAATAAAACTTGAGCCTGGTTGGTAATGACCTTTCGCGTCAGTTTTCCAAACTCGAAGTGGCTGTAATTTAGCAGTACTTGTTACTGTGGAGCGTTCGATAATTATCGATACATTTCCTTGCAAATGTTGGGTAAGTTTAGTATCAAATGAAAGCTGAAGTTGTTCAGAACACTTTTTTATGAGTGCTTTTCGTCATTTCTGAAAAGCACAATTACCTTCGTGATGTCCGTCCGTACGCATATATCAGGGAAGAATTGGCTTTACCGATTTCAACCAAATTTGGTACATAAAATATTCACATCAATTAATGACCAAAATGACATATTTGGACCGGATCTACTAAGCAGGGGTGCCACAATTGCAAAGTTACCTTTTCGGTAATTATGAATTTGGAAGGAATTGGCAGACCTGATTTCAACGAAATTTTGTATGGAGGAGGCATGCAGCATAAAAAATGAAAATCAAAGTTTAGTATAGATTTACAAATCAGGGCTGCCACAATGAAAATAATTAAAAAAATTGTTTTCACAAGTATTTGTGTTTAACTGTCCACATCAATTTTAACCAAATTTAATATTTATAATTTAAATATATATATATATATATATATATATATATATATATATATATATATATATATATATATACAAAACCATAATAGCATATGTTGACAGGATCAACCAAACAGGGGTGCCACAATTATAAAACTAATGGCTTTCAGTAATTATGGATTTGGAAGGAATTTGAGGAACGGATTTTAACTAAATTTTCTATATAAGATTTGTGCAACATACTATAATGAAATCAATATGTATAAAGCGGAACTACAGAGAAGGGCTACCACAGTAAAAAGTAAAATAATAATACTTTTACGCCTATTTCTAGAGAACTGACTGCATGGATTTTAACCAAATATAATAAATATGATATTCATATAAATAAATAACCAAAACAGCATATTTCAACCGTGTCGACCTAGACAGGGCTACCACGATATCAAGATTAGAATTTTTCTGCAACTACAAACTTCGAAGGGTGAAGGCTGAACCGATTTCAAAGAAATTTCGTTTTCATGGCGAGTATAGAATGAAAAAACGAAATGAACATGTTTAGAACGGATCTAAAAAGCAGGGCTACCACAATATAAGGAAAAATAACTTTCTGATTTCAAAACAAATACATTAGTATACGATAGCACTACGGCGATTTTGACGGGAAGCACTTCTGTACCAAGGGAAACCCGTGTACATCCCTACTTGTTAATGGTTTTAGTGCTTTTCGTCATTGCTGAAAAGCACTATTATCTTCGTGAAGTCCGCCCGTCCGCACGCATACATCAAGGAAGAATTGGATGAACCGATTTCAACCAAATTTGGTACGTAGAATACTCACATAAATTAATGACCAAAATGGCATATTTGGACAAGATCGACTAAGCAGGGGTGCCACAACTGCAAAGTTTAACTTTTCGGTAATTATGAATTTGGAAGGAATTGGCATAACCGATTTCAATGAAATTTTGTATGAAGGAAGTATGTAACATATGCAAACAAAATCAAGATGTTTAGTATAGATATAGGAAGCAGGGCTGCCACAATAAAGGTAATTAAAAAAATTCTTTTTACACGTATTTGTGCTAAACTGTCCGCATCAATTTTAACTAAATTTAATATATATAATATACACTTATATACAAAACCATAATAGCATGTTTGGGCAGGATCAGCCAAACAGGTGTGCCACAATTACAAATTAAACTCTTTCAGTAATTAAGGCTTTGGAAGGAATTTGCTGGACAGATTTCAATTAAATATTGTATATAAGATTTGTACAACATACCATAATGAAATTGATGTTTGAAATGGAGCTAAAGAGCAGGGCTACCACAGTAAAAAGTAAAATTATATTTCTTTTCACGTATTTCTAGAGAACTGACCTAATGGATTTTAACCAAATATTGCATATTTAATCTTCATATAAATAAATAACCATAATACTATATTTCAACTGGGACGACTTAACAGGGTTATCACAATATCATGATTAGATTTTTCTGTAACTATGAATTTGGAACGTATTGGATGAACGGATTTCAAAGAAATTTCGTTTGTAGGGCGAGTATAGAATGAGAAAACGAAATGAAAATGTTTAGAATGGATAAAAAAGGAGGGCTACCACAGTATAAGGAAAAATATTTTTTTTATTTCAAATACATTATTATACGATTATACTACGGCGAATTTGACGAAAAGCACTTCTGTACCACGGGAAGTTCGTGTACACCCCTACTTGTATTTTATTACCTTCATTCTATGCTTTGTGAAAGCCTTTGCTAGGAAAGCCTGTCTCTTAGCGATTTTGAGGTGTTACGCTGCATGACCTCTTCTTTCGAGCGACTAACAACACAAATATATCGTTTTTTAAGTGTATATTATGAAAGTCGGTGACCTATGGAGTAGGGCAAGCTACGTTGAAGGGATGAGAGGTGGGGGGTGGGAAGGTCCCCCACCCAAATATTTTCGGAAATTTGGAAATGAAAGAAAATAAGTTAAATATATTATTTATTTTTTATTATTAATAAAAATATACTTTCACTTGTAGATGAAATCTAATCTCCGCTCCTTCTTTAAAAATTTAGTGATAACCAAGTCAATGAAATTCCCGCGAGATTGCAGGGTATTAAGCAGCCTCTTTTCTATTGCCATTAACGCAAGGCCTGTCAGCCTTTCCTTCCCCATACTGTTTCGTTTATGATCTTTTTATTCGTGCTAAACCTGAAAAGCTAGATTCGACGCTCACTGTTGCACTTGGCTATGTCAAAACTAATGCACAGAACTTGTATGTTTCTTCAAAGGTAAATTTCAGCTCATTTGATAAATAATGGAAAATATTTATCACAGTTTTTGAACTGAAGTCAGGCGAGCTATATATTACAGAGAGTTCACTTTTTAGCTTAATGAAATCAAAATGCTGACCATAGCATGATTTTAAAGAATTGAAACATTCATGAGAAAAACTTTCCGCATAATTTGAAATTTTTTGGAAACTCCAAGGTCAAAAAAATTTTAATTTTTTTTAAGGGAGGCAAATCGGGTCTGCAATTGCGTGATTAGCACATCAAAAATTTCACAGAACAATTGTTTATAATAAAAGTCAGTTTTATTTCGGTGTTTCTTTCGAGGCTCTCTTACAAGCTGAACAACATGTTTATACACTTTTTCAAAGTTGTTTCTCTGTTCATTCATGAATGCAATATCACTTTCAACTCTTATATCACATTGTGTTATATCCATTTCACGCTTCTGAAGCACGTCAAACAACATCAGTATGGGAAAAAAATATGTAGAGAATTTCCAATTGAAATGAAAAATCAAAGTCTGTTAAATTACGAAGAAGTTCCTGGCACTTGGTAACGGATTCATCCTCCCAATCATCAGGATTGTCTCTAATTGTTTCAAATAGTTCAATCAACGAATCACGGTAATCATGCGCAGTATTCACAAGTCGCGATTTAAAACACCAACGTACTGCGCTGACTCTAGGGAATCGCTTGCGAACCATTAAATCAAGCAATTGCGTTATCTTGGGAGAATTGGAGAAGAACGCTGCATACTCATTCAAAATCAGGAAGAACACTCTGCATGAGCTGATCTGCTTGAACACTTGATTGAGGACCAGGTTGAGACGATGCGCCGAGCGATGAACAAATAAAGCGCAAGGGTTTTTCTCCTTCGCCTTTGCCTGCAGGCCGTTGAGCTCTCCTGCCATTACAGCAGCGCCATCGTAGCCCTGACACACTAACTTTTTACCACAAACAAATCTAGATAGCTGATTATCAACATGGACGAACAGAGTGTTTGCCTTTCTATCAGCACTCACATCAGTAAATCCCACAACACGTTCTAACACTTCATCTTCTACATTACAATTTCGAAACACAGTTGATAATTGCGACTTGTTAGTAACGTCTGAAGTTTCATCAACCAAAATAGAAACAAATTTTGATGAATTTATTTCACGTTTTAAAATGTTCACAGAGATAAGCATCATAGTCTTTCAGGAACATAGCAAACTCAATATAATTCCCTCGATTCACTGAACTCTCCGTCCCGTGGCCACGAAAAGCAAATTCCTGCTTATCTAGCAGACATACAGTGTTAATTAGGGATTGTAGCACTTCCCAATTCTTTTACTTTCTTGTTATGATTTAAGCGGCACTGACTGTTCAACAAAAAACCAACCCTTGATTTCCCAAAGTTGTGTAAATCCCGACATGCACGCATATGGATTTTACTCGTGCTATGCCGTTTTATCGCATTCGTCAGATTGTTTAAATCACCGTAGCCACTAGTGTTCCATATACTTCTCTCGACTGAAAAATTCATGGCCAACAAAACAGTCTATTAATTGTAGAACATCCAGTATTCCAGGGATGTAAATTATAAGTAGTCACGTGAAATCGACGAGTTATACTATCCTTAGAAGAAGTAAGTTGCGGGAGCTCAGTTGCAAGCTTTCCAGCTTGAACGATTTCATTTTTATTTGCAAAATCTTCATTACTTGAAAACGATTACACCAACAATTTTTATATTACTGTTCATTATCCACACACACTTTTGGGATAAAAAGTAAGAAGTGTTTAATTAAAGTAACACGCACTAAAAATAAACACCATATAAACCACGTGGAGGCAACAGAACTGCTAAACAAAGAAACATCTGAGTAAATGTAAACGATGTAAACCATTAATTTCCCGATAGATGGACACAGAAAACCGTATTTTCATGTCACCAGCTCCATTGTATTATTGGTAGAAATTTCCCGCGGAACTGAGAAACAGTTCAAATTCTGCCTACTTTCTCGCCAATGGGCACACATATGCCCTCCCCTCTTTTCCCCACTCTCTCATCTCTACGCATATAACCACTAGAGAAGCAGAACCAAAACTGCTTCTCGCTGCCACGCTCAATAACAGTTGAGTAATGCCAAGCGCGATCGAGTTAGTAAAAATTCGTTTAAATTACAAAAATGTAAAATATATGTTTACAAATTTTGAAATAGTAACCAAATTTATTTAAAGCAAATAATGTTTAATTTGTCGTTGTACTAGGCAAGCAGTGCTTGCGTTGCTTGCAATGACCGACCGCCCCTGATAAAAGAATGTATTCTTTGACGGAATGCTATGTTTTGAGCCGCAAGCTTTTTATTTAACCCAGTATTTATTTGTTTTACGGCTTATTACTGCGGAATTAGCCGAGTCTCCCCTACATGAATTTTCTGCGCTCTTGTTAAAAAGAGAAATGAAACCGGACCAAAAAATGACTAAACTATGCATTTTGAAGGAAAATGCAGTCTCTTTCGTCAAGAGTTCAAATACTGGAATAAAATTTAAGATTTTTGATAAAAAATAATAGTGCGGAAAAAGATTTTCCTTTAAAACGATTATCAATACTAATTAGTACGAAATTTGAAAATGTTAATGGAAATTTAAGGAGAAACCGCGAAATTTTCGCTCGAAAGAATCACGTGCTTTCAAACCACAATGCGTCTTCGGTATAAATTAGCCTCTCATACAATAGATGCGGAGAAAATTCAAGCGAGGCCGAGCGAGCGGCGAACGAGAGTGAATAGTCTGACTTCCAGACGGCAAAATAAACCAAGACAGGGTTTGCAAAGCGTGGAGAAGAAAAGCTACGCCAAGCGCGCCAATTAGTTAAACATAAAACGTTCAGCGAAGTCACGCCGTTTAGATTTACAAAGGCTGCGACAGCAGTCCCATCTGGCGGCGTCAAACAAACCTACCTCCGAAACGCAAATATGTACTTGATGCGTTCTTGAGAAGAGTGCTTGATGGAACGAGAGAGAACGCGGGACGAAATTAAATGTTCAATTCGTTAAAACATATAGTCGATTTCCCAATGATGCATACAATTACCAAAAATAAAGTACATGGATTCGGGAGTGAAAATGCAATTGCTTACCCACCGTAATAATAATTACAATAAGAAAGAAAGAGAACGCAAAGTTTCCTCGAAAGTAAATCCATTCTATTGTATGGATGGGTTATTCACAGATGAAGAAGACGCGCTTTCCATATTCTATAATTACTCAACCAAAAACAAGTTTTACATCTCGATTCGCGGTACAGAAACCCATTTCTACTTCAGAAAAATATTTTCCTAGCGGCCTATTATGCTCAATTGATATTAACCAAAAAGAGATACAACTTTTGATAAAAAATACGTATTAAGAGCACATCAAGTTTTTCCTTAATTATAACTAAAGGTAATGATTATTAAGAAACATTATTGTTGAAAAGTATTTATCGAACAAATAACTAAAAATACTGAATTTTATTAATATAAACATTGAAACATTTTCCGCAAACATTTTCATATTATAGTATGTGCCGCTTGATGTGACCTCATTTGGAAAATATTGAGTGATTATATTAAGTGGCTGACAACAGTAAAGGGAAGATTTTCTTAAACTATATCTGGTTCAAGCCAAGAAATTGTTTGCCCCATTGTTATTAAAAACATTAGGGATAAGATCAACTTTCAGAATTAAAGAAACAAGCTGTCCGAGCCGAGAACGGAAGATCGAACGCACCGTTCGAAAGTTAATAGCGGTGGAAATCGCAAATTCGGCAGTTTGTTGTGTTGGATTTTTTATCTAAAAATGCAGCTCTAAGGTCGTCCCACCATTCCTTGGGTTAGAAAAGTGTTAGATTTATTAAAAATGAATGAACGTTTCAAAAGTCATTAGATATTACTAACACATATACATACCTGTGTAAAACCATATTTAATAAATCTTATTCAGGATCATAATAAGTAGACACCACCAAAATGTAACTTGCAAAAAGGCACAAAAACACGCACGCAGGCATGATGGCATTATAGGGCAGTTTTCTTCCAGAAACAACTCTAAGAATGAATGCATACTTTTATTATATAACATGTCAAAACAATTTAACATAGGTACATAAAATATGTATCAAAAACATAGAATACCGTACATTTTCGAGTGTGTATTTAGGTAACAACTTTCAGTCTCATCACGTAAATATTAAGCTTTTATTGCAATTACAGAGTCAGTGTTTAGGATTCCAGTTCATATCTACCTAAGATGCTCATTCCTTATCTTTCCTATGCATGCAGTAATTTCTTTACTTTGGCATTTCTTTTGTTTTTTATAGCAGATGTACAAGTCATTAAGAGTTTTGATGAAACAATTAATGGTTAAATTTATTAGCTTGTGCATGAATACATTTAGACAATTATCACACCGAGAAATATTGAAGGGTATGTTTTCGATAATGCGCACCTTCACACTATACACACTTTCCATAAAAAACTGAGGAAAGGAATTGAGATTCTAATTTTTATCGTAGAATTTAGCTTATCGATTGTATTTCTTCAAATTTCGAGTAATTACTGGCTTTTTTGCAGTTTTTATCACTCATTACGAGAGTGGTACCATTGCAACGAGTATTATTGGACTCGGATTCGGTATATGCACGCGTTATTTTTGCCACACACACGCGCGTGAAGAGTTTAATTTTTCGTTCGAATGTATTTTAAATATTTTATGATGCTAAATTATGACATTTTGGAACACAAAGAGCAACTCCTCCGCGGTGATTTTAAAGCTATTAAAGCCAAAATAAGTATTAAATAAATAATTATGCGGAAGGTAGGCATCATAAGTTTCGTTTGGATCATCTTGTTTTTGTAATATGTTCCCCATCATGTAACAGGGACTTCTGATATGACTCCACTTTCAATTTGCACTCATTATGAAGGAGTTTGCTGCGAACTCACCCAGTTACATCATTCAAAGCATTCTGTTCGAGGATTTGATTAACGGTTAATTCAGAATTATTGTTCTCGTTATCTTTAACTTTCTTTGTATTTTCTAGGTATGTACAAATTTTAAATCGAGACTTTTCAATATCTTACTCGCTGAATGCATATATCTGTCGTCTGTTTATAACTCCAACCATTCCCTGCCGCTAGGAGCGCTGTCATCGCTGTTCTCGCATGATCATCACCTTCTCTGGTAGTTTGTACAGAGACCGATAGGAGCAGCACATGAGCGAGCGCTCTGCGCGCGATTCCGAGCTCTCGTGTTCACTTCCACTTCACAAGAAAAGGATTTTTAAATAAGTCTACTCCTTTTGCCCACGAAAACTAAGGCGTTAATGTGCGAGGAAAATAATTCCCCGAAAACGAGAGAAATTGCCGACTGCATAATTTAAATATATTATTTTGCTGATATTTTTACATCTGGTTTACAACGAAATTCCAATGGGCAGAGCTGAATGACAGCGTTGAGTAACCACCGCATATGGAGATTAGCTACTTGGTAATCCCGGACAATCAGAGCCAGCACTACAGAAGCGGTAGGTTAGTTCGCAGCAGGGCTGTCCATAAAAGCCACGGCAACTCAATGACAGTATACGGACAATGGAGAGACCATATGACGTCATTTAAATAAAGAAGATGGGTCTCGTGAGCCTAGGAAGACAGCTCGTCTAAGAGAAGGGAATTCTGATTTACAAACAGGGAGACAGGCCTCGTTAAGTTGGGGAAGACAATCTGACTAAGGGCATTTGTTTCACCAATAAGTCTTTCGGAATTTTTTATAATTTATCTTTTTTTTAATTTTTGTATCCTCCTCCATTTTATTGATGGTAGTTTAAATATTTAATGGTTAAAATTCCCGGTGTTGGGCGTGACATTGTGGAACTACTCCATTATGAACAAATAAAAGAGTAAACTTGGTTCACTAAAAAACAGTTATTATCTAGCAATATTAAAAATGAAATTGGAGTAGTATTGAAAGAAATTATCTTCAGCCATTAATTGTTTTTTTTACATTTTGTATTCTTCAGATATTTCAAGTAGTGTTTAAATCTTGAACGAAAAATAAAATATTAATAAATAAACATTTTAAGACAAAATTAATGTCAAACTATAAGATAAAAATGTTTTCTTATGAAGTCAACTTTAATAAATCGTATAATATTTTAAACTTATGCAATTTAATGATTTACTTTAAAAAGTTCATTTCTAAAAGTTTTAATTTGTTTTAAAAATGTTATTATCAAATAGATTCTCTACATAATTTTAACGGTTATAATATTATAAGCCTTAAATTCTTTTTGCATAAAACGATAATTTAAACAAATCCAAATTACGGCACACCAAATAAATTTTTAAAATCAATCCACTTCTTATTATATAAATCAATGCGAATTTGAGTATTTCAGATACTATCGATTTGACTTCAATTCAAAAGATATTATCAATTAGAATCGTATTTTTCTGATAGTTAAAACATCAAGATTTTTATATATGGCATAAACATAAAAAATCTATTTTTAACGATAGAGACGTATGTTATGCATGTGGTTTAAATATCGGTAGATGGCAGATAGAAAGCTTCAGCCCCGAGTCACGCGTCGGAATAGGCGACTGGGGCCATTGCAGCGGGGCCCGAGAGGGCAATCGCACTCTCCCCACACGGGGGAAGGGAACGAGAGGAAAGGAGCGAGCCCATCTCCCTCCCTGGAATCCCCTGAGAATGAGCAGGGGGCGAATGGGCGGGGGGCGAATGGGCGGGGGGCGAATGGGCGGGGGGCGAATGGGCGGGGGCCGAATGGGCGGGGGCCGAATGGGCGGGGGGCGAATGGGCGGGGGGCGAATGGGCGGGGGGCGAATGGGCGGGGGCCGAATGGGCGGGGGGCGAATGGGCGGGGGTCGAATGGGCGGGGGGCGAATGGGCGGGGGGCGAATGGGCGGGGGGCGAATTGGCGGGGGGCGAATTGGCGGGGGACGAATTGGCGGGGGGCGAATTGGCGGGGGGCGAATGGGCGGGCGGCGAATGGGCGGGGGGCGAATGGGCGGGGGGCGAATGGGCGGGGGGCGAATGGGCGGGGGGCGAATGGGCGGGGGGCGAATGGGCGGGGGGCGAATGGGCGGGGGGCGAATGGGCGGGGGGCGAATGGGCGGGGGGCGAAAGGGCGGGGGGGCGTATGGGCGGGGGGCGAATGGGCGGGCGGCGAATGGGCGGGGGGGGGAATGGGCGGGGGGCGTATGGGCGGGGGGGGAATGGGCGGGGGGCGAATGGGCGGGGGGCGTATGGGCGGGGGGCGAATGGGCGGGGGGCGAATGGGCGGGGGGCGAATGGGCGGGGGGCGTATGGGCGGGGGGCGTATGGGCGGGGGGCGAATGGGCGGGGGGCGAATGGGCGGGGGGCGAAAGGGCGGGGGGCGAAAGGGCGGGGGGCGTATGGGCGGGGGGCGAATTGGCGGGGGGCGAATGGGCGGGGGGCGAATGGGCGGGGGGCGAATGGGCGGGGGTCGAATGGGCGGGCGGCGAATGGGAGGGGGGGGGAATGGGCGGGGGGCGTATGGGCGGGGGGCGAATGGGCGGGGGGCGAATGGGCGGGGGGCGTATGGGCGGGGGGCGTATGGGCGGGGGGGCGAATGGGCGGGGGGCGAATTGGCGGGGGGCGAATGGGCGGGGGGCGAATGGGCGGGGGTCGAATGGGCGGGCGGCGAATGGGCGGGGGACGAATTGGCGGGGGGCGAATGGGCGGGGGGCGAATTGGCGGGGGGCGAATTGGCGGGGGGCGAATGGGCGGGGGTCCAATGGGCGGGGGGCAAAAGGGCGGGGGGCGTATGGGCGGGGGGCAAAAGGGCGGGGGGCGTATGGGCGGGGGGCGAGCGGCGGCTACGAAAAAGACAAAGGAAAGAAAGAGGTAGGAGAAGGGGAGTCGGACGAGGGGAGGAGGCGAAGGAGTATGAAAATTTTCCGCGGGAAACGCAACTGATATTTTTGCTAGAGCACTACAAATCCACAAAAACACACCATTTAAAAAAACCGTTTAGTTTTATCAGTACATAAAAGCCTCGGTCACCTCCCAAGTACACGCAATCTCCATCATCTTGGTAACTTTTCGTTCTTTTGGGAGAATTCTGCGCTGTCTAAGAATCTAGATTGTATTTGGAAAGGAGAGAGCGAGAAAGAGGCTGCCCGGGGAAGACGCGAGTCTGAGAGATCAACTAACACTCAAATATGTTAATAATGGAGATAATTTAAGGAGGGAATACTTTCAACTCCGATATTATGTATTGTGCATGCCACTAATTTGCTTTTTTAACTGAATGGGCTTCAAATACTTTGAATCTCATTGCAGGGACGCAAGACCTCTGAAAAAAACTACAAAAATGTACTGGTAAACACCAAATGATGTGTTCAAAAATCCTGGAAATATGAAGGAAAATAATTAATTTTAGTAGTTTTTATAATTTCACTTATTAGGTTCTCCAGAAGCCATGTCAAGCAAAACTAACATTGCGACGCATAATTAAGAACTACATAGTTATAAATGCAAGACCTCCAAAGCGTATCAATTCTCTATGCTACCATTACTTCCGCCTCTAAAGATATCACAGAGCCTGGTCAATGCGTCTTCATTTTTACGTCAGCCATAATCAGGTATCATACACTTTTGGAACATGTGGCCTCAATAGCCCCGGGGAAAGAAATATTTGCGGGTTCGTTGTTTTGAACAAAAAAACGGGAGAAAAATTACTCAATCCTGGAGACAGGAGAAAATCGGGAGACTCCGGACGAAAACGGAAGAATTGGCAAGCTTAATCACCACCCAAATCAACATTCCAATGTTTCATCGACACTGGGCATATACTGCAAGGACACCGCAAATCCCATTTTAAAACAAAGCTTATAGGTACCAGCAGTGGCCTACCGGAAAATCTGTGGGCCCTCCCGCAGCAAATAATACGGGCCCCCCTACGTAAATCTTAAATATTTTCCAAGCTGAATTACTTATCATTGCCTGTATATTAATGAAGAATCCTCCTCCCTCCCTCACACAAATGCTACTAATATTTTGAAAAGCCTGAAATTATAAAAAATTATAGTGATAAGTTTGTTTCTTTCATTAACTATACTTCATTTGGAGAAATGGGTTCAAAATATTATATTATGCCTAACAATCCTTATAATGCCATAAAGACAAGAAAAATAAGACGTATTCACTACTCTATGACATTGAGTATGCTCTGAGGCGGTGCTAGACATTTCAGCGCCCTAGGCAAACTTCTCTTTTGGCGCCCCTATCCTATTGCTAATTTTTTCTAATAATCTCAGTAAAAATAAAATACTTTCTTAGGTAATTACACATGTCCAACGAAAAATACATGCATATGTATATAGAGTAAACATTATAAAAGATGAAGTTTTCGTTTTTTTTTACGTAGAATAATTTACGAAGCTGCTAAATTTATTTATTTTTACAAGGATTTTAGTAACCCCAATTTGTATGGCTATTAAGTTAACTGTGCTAACCGTGTTCAGAAACGAGTGAATATTCTCCATCCATTTCTCAACCGCTATTTATTTTCTTGATTTTTTCCACCATTGAGACGTTATATGATTTGGAAGTGGTATTTGTTTATTTTACGTAATTTTAGGCATGGATTTCGGTTCTCTTTAGCGCCCCTTCTACCACGGCGCCCCTAGGCAAATGCCTACTTTGCTACCCGGTAGCGCAGCCCCTGAGTATGCTTATTAACTTACGCCGGTGGAGCCGTGGTTGAAACACACCACAATGGTTTCAAATATTGTTGGTTTGATTCCCGGCCGAGGTCGATGATATTTTACGGTTAAAAAATGACAAGTATTCCTTTGGCGAGAAAGTGAAGCCGTCGATTCTTGTATTGTACGATGTCGGTACACTTCAAAGGACCCCTTTTCATATGGGACATTAGGTAGCTAAGGCCCTGGCACCTGTAAATAACCTCCCCTTAGGGGAAGGGGAGTATGAACAATGCTTATCTAAGATTTATTATCTAAGAAATTTTTTACTTTTTACGTGCGTGTCG
This sequence comes from Tanypteryx hageni, assembly GCA_028673005.1. NCBI lineage: Eukaryota > Metazoa > Arthropoda > Insecta > Odonata > Petaluridae > Tanypteryx > Tanypteryx hageni. The sequence continues at coordinate 237,916,392 of CM054113.1, read as the reverse complement.
CAACAGCTCGTTCACAGCAAGCTTCCGCCTGCTTGTTACCCGCGTTTCGCCCGACATTAGAATTCTTTTCGCCGTATTTAACTGATTTTTCGGTAATTATAACTTTACCTTGTTTAATCTGATAGATTTTCCTCATTGTGCTTTAAAGAGCATTAAAATGCATTGCAGCGCTATAAGAAGACATTAGAAAGTATTGGTAAGCATAACTACGCATTTTCTAATTTTTATTAAAAAGGGGGATACAAAGAAGGGGGAGAGGGTCACCCAAATGCTAACGGTTGCTGGCATGGAGGGACGAGGGGGTCAAAAATAGTTTCTGTTTCTGTCGTAATACATGGACGGTCCCTTAGTGAATAAATACGATCTGTAAAGTCCTATCTGCCATCAGGGGCGGCTCGCGGTGTCGAAAAGAAGGAGGGCTTCACGCCATCCAAAATCTACCTATGTACCTATATATGAAAACATAATCTTTCTTTATGAAGATATTGGAGGCCTAAAGTAGTGACTACTCAACCAACCGGCAATTAAAGTCAAGTCCTCAACCTTTAGAGCCTGAACAGTGGACGCAGACCTCATACTTCACTTAACAAGTAAATACACACAATATACACAAATAAGCGCAATAATCTTCCCTAGATATATTTAATACTTAAGAAATGTTGACACATGAGAAATTACATTGGCTTAAGAGCGAGAGACATCAGAAGGTATGTAATCTTAGCCTATATCATGCACTGGTTATCATGCCGAGAAATGCCTCTTCTCAGCGTTATAAAGCCGCATTGTAGAAGACGCAAATATATATTTCGGGTTCCTAAAGCGGGCGTCAGACGCCTTAGTCAGTACGGGTTGAATTGTTAGAGCCCTCCTAAATCTCGTCCCCCCCCCCTCCGGATTGCGGGGCCTATCAATACGTCCCTGGGTACCAGCAATTACATTATGATAAGAAATTTACATATGCATCTTACAGTAATAGCTAAGAGAATCTATTTGCTCTTTAAACTTAATCGAATGGATATACACATATTTTACGGAGAGAAAAGTTCGTTGATCGTTATAGGTGCTTATATTACATATTCGATGATGGAGGTTATTGGTCCTGAAATATCCCTCCTTGAACATAAGAACAAATGGCGTGGAAGGAACACCAACAACGTCTTCTCTTTCTCTCTCACTCTCAGTGCTAAATGAGGTGATATCGAGCGGATTAAATGATTAGCCACACGCGGACACTCATTTTCGACAGAATATCGGGAGAGCGAGACGCGACGAGTCTCTCCCTCTCTCACCCCCTTCCCCCCTCTCCCCCTTTCCCCCTCCTCTTCCCTCTCCCTCCCTCCCCCTCTCTTTCCTTTCCTCCCTCCCCCTCTCTTTCCTTTCCTCCCCCCCCTCTCTCCCTCTCTCTCTCCCTCTCGTCGGCTGCACCTGTCGGCGGAGGCGGACGGGTAAAAACCCGCTAAGAAAAGAGGCAGGGGGTGGGGGAGATAAAGCGGCATGGGACAAGGCGGCCCGGATTCCAAGAGAATGGGCAGAGGGGAAGAAAGGAGGAGAGGGGAAAGGCGGGGGCGTTGAGGGCGGCGCGTGGGAATACTGGGTCGGCGGCGGCGGCCGCCACCTGGTGGACAGATACGCCCCCACGGACAGCGAGGAAACGACTACTGCGGGAAGGAATGGAGTCGACACGCTTGCACGGAAGCGAGGTCGCATTTACTACTTTTATTCCATATCCGGAAATCCTGAGTGAATTTCGACTTTCGACGATTCTTTGAAATGCTATCGAAATTTAAACCAAAACGCGGGAAGATGATATTTAAAAAAACGATGACCATCAAATAAATTCAAAAGTAAAGAGTTCGATTGAAAGAATTGCGAACGTAAGAACACAATGCACAGAGTGCGCTTCAGATACACTCGATAATGAGGACACCAAGTCTATTGTTCCTTTCTCTCACTCCTCTCTCTCTCTCCCTTTCTCTCCTCTCCCCACTCTTCCTCTCTATTCTCCCTCTCTCTCTTCCTTTCTACTCTCCCCCTCTCTCTTCCCTCCTCTCCTCTCCCAATCTCTCTCTCCTCTACCTCCTCTCTCCCTCTCCTCTACCTCCTCTCTCCCTCCCCCAATCTCACTAACATTTTCAACCACTCCTTATTACAAGGAAAATTCCCATCGCAATAGAAATGCGCGGTAGTACACCCAATCCCTAAGAAATCTCTCTCCGCAAAGAATGACTTTCGGCCGATTAGCTTCCTTCCCACTTTATCAAAAGCCCTTGAGCAACTTGCACATGAACAAGTAACAGATTTTCTCAACACAAATAATCTACAGATCTATTGAAAGCTTATGGCACCAAAATGCGCAAAGAGTGGTGGATGTGGCTGGTGGCTGTGGATGGGGAAAGCTTAAGGGGAAGGTGGCTGTGGAGAATGACTGATTACCCCATGCATATATACCCTCACCCCCACGTAGCTCGCATTTGAGAATGGACTCTTCCACGCTGAATTCGTGTTTGTCCACAGATGCCATAAGCTTTCAATAGATCTGTACTTGACTCCCATCAATCTGGCTTTCGGAAGTCACATAGCACCACCACTGCGCTAATTAAAACCACCGACGATTTACACAGACACATGGATGACAGAAAACTCAGTACTAGTGTTGCTTGACTTTAGCAAAGTGTTCGACTCAGTAGACAAAGACTCCTAGCAAAACTCCACTGCATGCGATTCTCTTCACCTTCAATAGATTGATTCTCCTCATACCTTAGTGACCGTTTCCAACAAGTCATCTCCACCGACTCATCTTCATGGCCTAATGTTAATCAAGGCATTCCGCAGGGCTCCATTTTAGGTCCCCTATTGTTCTCTCTATTTATTAATGATTGTTCTCAATACTTAACTTACTCAAAGCACCATCTGTATGCCGATGATCTCCAAATATACTTCGACACCAAACCAAATAACTTATCCCTTTCCACTGCCAACATAAATCATGACTTGGCTCAACTTCAAGAATGGGGCTATGATAATCTTCTCGACATAAACCCCTTGAAATCTCAGGCCATTTTAATCGGTTATTCAAAACTACTGGCTTCTAAAAACCTTGCGGAATCAGTTCCTCTGTCTTTCAATGGCTCAGTTATTCCCTATTGCAAAATCATAAAAAATCTCGGTATTCTAATTAATGAAAGACTTACCTGGAATAATCATGTAATAAAAGTCTGCAAGACATTAAACTCTTCCTTACACACTCTAAGGCCTCTCACTAACATTCTTCCCTCTTCACTAAAACTACAGTTAGTGACCTCTCTAATTCTTCCTCACTTCGAGATATTGTATACCAGGACTTATCAAAGGATCTCGCCATTAAGCTACAACGTTCTCATAATGCCTGCTTCAGATTCATCTTCAATCTTAAAAAGTCGGACCATGTCTCAGAATACTTCCGTCGACTCTCCTGGCTAAAACTTGAATCCAGAAGAAACCTTCACCTACTCTCCCTATTGTATCAAGTTCTTAATATTCACATCCCTTGTTATCTTTCTTCTCAGTTCACCGGAATTAATACAGTTCACCCATGCAACACCAGAGGATGCGATAAATTACTAACTCCACTTCATAAAACAGAAATTTACAATAAATCCTTTACCGTCACTGCTTGCAAACTCTGGAATGGCCTTCCAACATTAATAAAAAAACTCTATTTCTAGGCACTTTTAAACACTTGTATTACAAGTATCTCCTCTCACTCTCCATGCATTGAATCACTCCCTATCTTCTCTTTCAGGTTGTTGCAGGGATATGCTTACTAGGCTTAAATTCATAATTTAATTCACTTTATTTTCCTGTATTATAATTACTATGTAATCATCCAGGCATATCTTACCCTACAATCCCTATTTCCCTCTCACCCCCTCCCTTATATGGATATTAATGTATGTATTTATAAATGATTTCTTTCTCCCTTTCTCAAATTATTGTTTTTTTCTCTTTCTCTGAACTATTTAGAAATTTTTCTCTCTTCTCTTCGTAGGTGTTTTCCAAGGCGGGAAATTTTTTGTGTTAAAATATAACTGATAAACAGTTTTCTTCAACCCACAAATCTAACAATATTCTTTGGTAATACACGGTGATCTATTAACCAATATATAATTAACTTGTGATTTGTATGTATTTTATTGTAATTTTTATGTAATTAATTTCTTTTAATATGTAAATATTTTAACTATGTATACGATGAAAGGGTTAAATGAAAGAAGGGACTAGGTAGTCTCAATTTCGCCCTATATAAAGTCGTTTTCTGTCTGTCTCCTCTCTACTTCCCCCTCTCTCTTATCTTCTCTCCTCTACCTCCTCTCTCCCCCTCTTTCCCCTCCCCTCCTCTCCCCATCTCTCCTCTCTCCCTCACTCCTCTCCCTCTCTCTCCTCTACCCCTCTCTCTCCTCTACCTCCTCTCTCTCCTCTACCTCCTCTCTCTCCTCTACCTCCTCTCTCCCTTCCCCACTCTCATCTCGTCTCTTCTCTCCTCTCCACTCTCTTCTCTCCTCTACCTCTCTCCTCCCCCTCCACGAACCCGGGACTTCAATCTTCGCCAAATAAAATATAGATCAGAGGTGGGTCCTGGCAGCACGAGCTTCATACCAATTTTCATGAAAATCGGTCCATTGATGCAAAAGTTGTTAGTAGAGGACACACACAGACAGGATCATTTCATAAGGCTGTTTCCATTAGATATAATAAATACACAAGCAGTTGGTGCTTGCATTCTGCAAGCGTTTCATCTCACCTTGAAAAAACAATTTTTCAGAGATATTTTATTATAGATATATTTTTAATACAAAGGTTTGCACATCCTATGCCACGATAACTAATAACACAAAAACAAATAACAACGCAACAACAAATAACACAAACACTTTTTATAATCACCTTTATAACACCGTTATAGAATAACGCAAAAACTGTTAATACGACTTAACTCTCGCGCAATAATTCAAGGGACGTTAAATTTAGCGCCGTCGCTATCCCAAGAGGGAGGGGAGAGGGAGGGGAGAGGGAGGGGAGGGGGCGGGGAGAGGGCGGGGAGGGGGCGGGGAGGGGGCGGGGAGGGGGCGGGGAGGGGGCGGGGAGGGGGCGGGGAGGGGGAGGGGAGGGGAGAGGGAGGGGAGAGGGAGGGGAGAGGGAGGGGAGAGGGAGGGGAGAGGGCGGGGAGAGGGAGGGGAGAGGGCGGGGAGAGGGCGGGGAGAGGGCGGGGAGAGGGAGGGGAGAGGGAGGGGAGAGGGAGGGGAGAGGGAGGGGAGAGGGAGGGGAGAGGGAGGGGAGAGGGAGGGGAGAGGGAGGGGAGAGGGAGGGGAGAGGGAGGGGAGAGGGCGGGGAGAGGGCGGGTAGAGGGAGGGGAGAGGGAGGGGAGAGGGCGGGGAGAGGGCGGGGAGAGGGCGGGGAGAGGGCGGGGAGAGGGCGGGGAGAGGGCGGGGAGAGGGCGGGGAGAGGGCGGGGAGAGGGCGGGGAGAGGGCGGGGAGAGGGCGGGGAGAGGGCGGGGAGAGGGCGGGGAGAGGGCGGGGAGAGGGAGGGGAGAGGGAGGGGAGAGGGAGGGGAGAGGGAGGGGAGAGGGAGGGGAGAGGGAGGGGAGAGGGAGGGGAGAGGGAGGGGAGAGGGAGGGGAGAGGGAGGGGAGAGGGAGGGGAGAGGGAGGGGAGAGGGAGGGGAGAGGGAGGGGAGAGGGAGGGGAGAAGGAGGGGAGAGGGAGGGGAGAGGGAGGGGAGAGGGAGGGGAGTAGGAATTACACATGCTGTCGACATATGCTTTCCGGAAAACGCATCCGCACGACGGAGAATCCTCGAAGGATGGAACTTCCTCTAACAATAAGTCGCGGCGCGAGTCGTTAAAAAAAATAAGCGTCGCAAATTCACATGGATCGATCCTCACAAGCCGTTCGGTCTCTCGATTCCGTTCTATTCGATCTAGCTTCGAGCGACGGGTTTCACTCGCGACGCCGATGCAGCAGCCATCGACCGACCAAAAGGAGAACGCGTAGCTATATGCGCCGAATGAATCGAATCGATAGGGGAGGCGCCTCGTTCGCCCCCAGAGGGGGTTGAGGGATTGTCATTCCGACTGTCGTTCCGCCCTCGATCCTCGTTGAAATATGGGAACCACGCCACGCGAGTCGCTCTCTCGTTTATGATAAACCGACCTAAAATGCAAATTTCGGAGGAACTAACTACGGACAGAGAAAACATATCTAGTGCTCATAGAGAAATAGACTTATCGATTCTAAAGCCACTCCATTAAAAGTGAAGAAAGATAATGGCGACAATATTCAAGTTCAGAATAGTGTGCCAATGGACGCGAAAAGACGAATTTACAGAAATGGGTCCGCATTCCGCCTCCAAAATGAACGCTTCTTTCATTATTCCACGTCCAACATGTTTGACAAACTATTCTTTAAAGCAAACTTGGGATCGATTCTGAGAGACGGTAAAACAGATAATAGGTTTAAGGCCATCGCGACCTTCGTCCCGGTAACCCTGCGATACCGACCGATCTCACAAGCTTTTTGACGTACGGGTCGACCGACCAATCACCGAAGGCACAAATTCACAGACGACGTCTGCAAAACGTTTCGCGCATTCCAGCGACGCCGAGAATAGCGCCCCCGCCGATGCCAACAAGAACGGGGCCGTTCCTTGCCCCCTAGCAACGGTAAACCAAAAGCAAAGGGTGCCAAACCCTCCACACTTCCGCGACACCGCGGTCGGATTCGAATTAGGGCGGCGATTAGGGCGGCAGGACGCGCAGACGACGAACGGGCGACAGAGAGGGCGGCAAACGGGAGGAAGCCCACGGCGCGACGGTAGCATCCACTAACGTTTTCGAGGAACAGATTAACCGTAAATTCAATTCAATCTGTCTGCTTTACAATACTACCAAGAAGACTTCATTATCGCGATCCAAAAACGATCAATCATCGAATAGATAACATCGACAAATTATCACTTCGTTACTTATTCAACGTCAGCGGTCGAAACGATAACGAATAAATGCCAAATCCAGGTTCGCCGCTTATTACGTTTAGGCCGAAGCGCATAATTCGAGAAAAATAAGGAAATTTGAGAAAAAGAAAGAAGGCCACTGCCTCACCGAGGCTCTGACGTACCGAAAATCTTCCGTTTCCCGGCGACCGGGGCACGCCCTCGGTCGGTGGGGTCAAGGGGCTCTATGCTGATGTCGATAGGCGTCGCAAATCGAGTGAAGGAATTAACTGCATTCCTTAGCGCTAAAAGGTGATAAGAAATCGTTTCTCAAACGACTCCTGGGCCGCTGCAGTTCAATCACATATGCGATGGTATCGCCGTCGAATGACGCACTTCCGAAACGCCGAAAACGAAACGGTGGATTTTGAAGAGATAAAGAAATAAATTACAAAACAAAACGTATTTTTTGCTGCAGACTGGTTCATTCTTGAAGGAAGAGCACCATAGTTAATTCTTTTTTAACTAAGCATGCACTTGTTTGTGAATGATTGTTTTATACGTAACATTAGTGATGCATGGAAAAAGGGGCATCAACAACTAAATAAACATTCTAACTCATAAAGGTTCGATTATTTCATAACTACGTCTATCACATTACTAGGATATAATTAACGACAAGCGTATAATGATCTTTGATGGGCACCGAAAGACACGACAAAAAATAATACAATTAAAGCTGGCATTATGTTTAGCATTGTAATGGATAATCTTACAGAGCCATAACGAAATGATAACTTTATTCTATGAGTAATACGGTTATGTAATGGATAATTATCTTAAGTTAGGACTGTTACATAAAGAAATGTTGGGAGTTTGTGTTGGCTACCCTCATTGTCAAAACAGTGTCAGGTGCAAGAGAGCAAAAAGTGTTTATTGTTAAGACCTTTTTTACTTTCTCATATACGGAAGTATTGTAAACGCGATGAAAAATCTACGTCGAGACTTTTAAGGTGTGCCTGAATCCAAAAAAGTGATTTTCGCAATGCCGTCTGTCTGTGTGCGACTTCAGAGCCTAAACGGTTAAACGAATTGAATGATATTTTGTATTTAGACATACTACTATTATTCAGAATACAATCTGATATGAGCGATATAGCGCAACAACAATAGAGGGTAGCTGCTTATTTTTGTCGATTATCACAAAATTTCAATCTATTCACAAATGGCTCTAACGATTTTCATTGAAATTCATCGAGTCATAATCAACATTACACAAGACATACTTCTCAAAAAAATAACAAAATAGCGTGCATCACAATTATAATATATACAGATTTACGGCCTGCTACCTCCAAGCTCTCCCCAGTCCTCTAACGCAGGGGTTCTCAGGCAGATTCGTGAGGCGACCCTTTCGTCAGGATGTTTGGTCGCCGCGACACCTCCAGAATATTCAAGAAACAAAAAAACTCCAGTTTTCTCCATAAAGGGGGAATGACGACGATAAGGAGATTAATAACAAGTCTTTTATTTTGTGCTCTTTTTAAATACAAGGTTACCACTATAAATTATTTTATTTACAACTACGTATCTATGTATATTAAAACGTTCAGATAATATGTAGTGTATAGTTTAATTTTTAAGTACTAATCACTATTGAGATATAATTTCTTGGTTGATTTATTACACAAAAATCACTATTTTTTTTTTAAATTCACATTGATAAGCTACAAAATTTTCTTTATTTTTTACCAAAACATGACAATAAATTCAAACTTGCCTTAACGAAGAGTGCTTGCGACCTCCCGAAAAACCTCTCGCGACCCCCTTATGGTGTTGCGACCCACCGTTTGAGAAACAGTCTAACGTCACGCGGCTATCTTCTTCCAGCTAAATAATACTTGATATTTATGTTTGATATAAGTTATACCGTATAACTATTTATCAAATTTGATTTTCACATTTGAGGATGTCGATATATTAATACAATTTACGTGCACAACAGAATGCGAAATACGCGATGGGGAGGGAGACATCAGAGATGGACGCCGAGCGATAAATAGCGTGGAATAGAGAGAAAGAAAGAGAGAGAGAAGCAGTTTGCGGGTATATTGTTTTAGCGCTGTCTCGCGAACGCCACAGCGGGCAAAAGAGAGACTAGGAAAGGAGGAGGCGACGGGAAGACGAACTTTTCCTGTTTACGTCCACTCTAGTGCGCTCAGGAAGTGCGTGCGGACGATTTATTTCTATTACTCGCGGTAACTTTCAGCGAATAAACACATGTCTGTAGACCACACGCGAGATGAACGCTTACATGACGCGTGATAAAAAAAGCCCTAAATAATATCCTTCACGTACTTATTAACAAAGTTTTAATAAAGCCTTCTATATAGAAGTCGAAGAGAAATAGACATGTTTTCTAACATCACTCACATCTGCGATCAACATCGCAATTACCAACGCAAAGATAAAATGCGACGCGGCATAAAAATAATATTTGTTTCACGAATATAAAAATTTAGTTAATATAGAGTTCCTGAAAATAAGCAAGGCGACATTACCATCAAACTAACATTTAAACCGTAAGAATTGCTTTATTTAAACAGAATACTGTTAAAAGGTTAAAGTATATTTAATTTTATTATTGTAATGCGACGAAGAAAACCCTATATTCGTTATCTAAGAACTTGCCAATAAATGTATCTTTTGAGATTAAATTTTTTATATTCGCAAGCGATCGTGTTGCAATGCGAATTCTGCAAGATCCATTTAAAACAGAAATCCCATCTATTGTAAATATTTGGCAGGATTATAGGTCATTGGGTACAGCGAATGGTAAAAATCGAAATTTCCGAAAATTTTAATTTTCAGAGGGTTGTTTTTGACCCGATTGTTCCATTTCAATGTCCCATAAGAAAAGCACGGGAATCTGTCTAGGGCTTCATAAAATTGCAACTTAAAATTAGAAAATTAAGTTGGAAACTAGGAAAGAAAACAGTTCTCTGGCGGAAAAATGAGGTTTATTATTTTTGAAGAATAAATTGGTGTCGAATTGGTGTTGAAATTGGTTTTTAACCAAAAATATGACATTTTCAACAACCAAAATATCAAATACCATTTTTTTTTAAAGAGATGAGCACCACGGCAATGAGATAATGTCGCTCGTTCTCAACATCAACTACCATGGCTACGAGTTCATTGCTTTTAAATGTGAATTGATAATCCGTATTGTAATAGCATCGATTTTCAATAGGGAATTGATAGGCTACTTATAATCCCGCTGATTTAAACCAAAGACCTATACATATGATGACGTCATCATTTGAATACAGGATACATCGCATTTAAAATAAACGGCGCAATATACATTGCACAAACTTTCTCATATACGTATATAAGTTTGGTCGGCAGTATGCGCTTATAAAAGAAAAACGCTTATAAATCAAAGTTAACCGTAGTTTAGCGTATATTTTAATGCCACTGGTCGATATTTAGTATTTTTTTGGGACAGATGGCATAGTTAGTATTATTTGTGACATCAGGCTGTACGATTGGATGGATTTTAATCAAAATCCCTATAGCCATTTTTGTGTAAATCGAATTTTGTTTCACAATATCCAAGAATAAAGTACCCTTAATTGTTGGGCAATATCGTTCATAACCTCCGAGTGTCTATTATGAATGATATTATCCATAAATATGATATATCATTCGATTTAGTTTAACCGTTTAGGCTGTAATATGATTTTGAGTGGATCGCGGCGGAGGCGTGACGTCATAGAACTTAGGTAAGGCAGCTTAGCGTACATTGTAATGTCCCTGGACGCCATATAGAGATATGTGGCTTACATAGTATTATTTGTGACATCAGAGTCTAAAATTGGATTGATTTTGATCAAATTCTCTGGAGCAATTTTTGAGTAAATAAAATATTTCTAAAAATCGCCAAGAATAAACTATCCTTGTAACGAGACCAGACCGATAACGGACTTTGCTGTTCATTTTATTTTGTTTTTGCGCGCAGCCAACAGGGTGCGCGTCAGTTCTCTCCTCTCTTGTGGAAGCTTACGTAGTGTAGTGTGCGCCCCAGGCGATTAAAGGTGTTTGTGTTTTTACGCGTAACTTTCATTTGTGCCCTTTCCTCTCCGAGAAACCCTAGCCCGTCACAAATGGCGCCCAACTCGCGGCTCGGGAGCAGATAAAATTGTGCAAAGGAATATATGCGTTTTAAACACTCATCAGATCTGAGCATCGGATTCCGGAAGCAGCGCAACCAATTCCGTGTTGTGTATAGATACCTCCTCACTTAGTGCCATATACAGCGAAATTAAGTGCGATACTTGTGTCCGCAAATTTCAAATTTGTATTTTGGCCATAATTAGTGTGTGCTGTCTATTTCCTACGTGTTAGTGCTATATCCTGCCACGTGGTTTTCTTAAGTATCCTTCCGCGAAGCGATACTTCTTCGCCTACTTCCACCTACAGTGAAATTTAGTGTCATACGTGTTTCCGTAAATTTTAAATTTGTATTTTTGGCCATAATTAGTGTGTGCTGTTTATTTTCTACGTGTTAGTGCTATAGATCCTGCCACGTGGTTTTTTTATGTATCCTTCCGCGAAGCGGTACTTCTTCTTCTTCAGGAGTTTTTCTGTGGAAATTTCTGTCGTCAACCGTAAAATCCTCACGACCTTGATCGCAATTCCGGATCATCCGGAGAGCCGGATGCTACTTGGCATAAATTTTATTCGAAGTGCTGGCATGGTTCTGGATCTTCCCGGACATGAATGGTTCTTCAAGGAAGATCCCAGTAGCCGCCACGGTTTTGTACGAGAAGAAGATATTGCTACATCTGTACCTGTGAGCAACGTCCACGTCAGCAACCTGCCATTACGGGATGATGAAGGACAGAATTTGGATGAGGACCAGAAACGCCGCATCACCGCACTTCTCGCTGAATATGAAGATGTCTTTTCTCCTAGCAAGGAGCCCACTCCATTTGCAGAGCATGCTATTAAGGTAACCGATGATACTCCAATCGCTGTACCCCCATATAGGCTGTCGCCTGCCAAAAAGGAGTTTCTTCAGCAGGACCTTGAGAGAATGCTGGCTGAGGACATCATCGAGGAGTGTGATTCTCCCTATGCAGCGCCCGTCGTCCTCGTGCCCAAAAAGAACGGAACCTTTCGGACCTGCGTTGATTACAGACGCCTGAACAGTCTGACGGTTCCAGATAGATACCCTTTACCTCGTGTAGATGACCTACTTCACGCAGCAAAGCAGTCCCTGTACATGACTACGCTTGACTTACGTTCAGGGTATTGGCAGGTTCCGGTCAGGATTGAAGACAGAGACAAAACTGCGTTTATCTCGCCCTTGGACCATTTCCGATTCAAACGCATGCCATTTGGTCTCCGAAATGCTCCTGCCACCTTTCAAAGGCTGATTGACCGTCTCCGATCTGGTCTTAGAGATGTCCAGGTACTGGCGTACTTGGATGATTTGATCATTTTATCGTCATCCTTTGATGAACACATGGAAGACCTTCGCCAAGTGTTCAGTCGCCTGCAACAATTCAGGTTACATGTAAATAGGTCAAAGTGCACACTTGGGTCGTCGGAGGTAAAATATCTTGGCCATCTTATTTCATCTCAAGGAATCAAACCAGATCCCGGTAAGATAGCCGCCATCGCAGAAATGAGAGCACCTAAGAATGTCAAAGAACTCATAACGTTTCTGCAGACAGGGTCCTGGTTCCGACGGTTTGTGCCCAACTATTCCAGTGTTGCTCGACCTCTAAGTGATTTGACGAAAAAGAATGCTCTATGGAATTGGGGACCGAGTCAAGATGATGCATTCAAGATGATCAAGGAATTATTAACAACACCGCCCATCCTTCGGCAAGCTGACCATACACTGCCATATGTGCTCCGAACAGACGCAAGCGCTTACGCTTTGGGAGCGGTTCTACTCCAGGGGGAGCTTCCAGACCAACGCCCCGTCGAGTATGCGAGCAGACTGCTGACTGCCCCTGAGCGCAATTATAGTACGACTGAGAGGGAGGCGTTGGCAGTTGTCTGGGCCTTGGAAAAGTTCCGGGGATACTTAGAAGGAGCACCTGTGACAGTTGTTACTGATCACCAACCTCTCCGCTGGCTCATGACACTCAAGTCACCTAGTGGTCGCCTGGCAAGATGGGCTCTATCTCTACAATCGTACGATATTCAAGTAGAATACACTCCAGGGCGATGTAACGCAGTGGCTGATACGCTATCACGTCCACCAGGCCAATACGAGGATATGAATATCTGTTCTGTGACTGTCGACATGCCGACCACCTCTGCAGAAGTTATCAGGCAGGAGCAGCTGGCTGATCCAGAAATTAAGCAGATAATCGACTGCTTCGAGTCACAGGAGAATGCGGTAGATTTTGTACGATGGACTGACCGGGGATATATTATGCTCAATGGCATTTTGTATAGATATTCCCCTGAGCATGATGATGGAGATGCCCAGCAGGTCTTACCACGGACACAAATACCCAAGATATTGTACGAATATCATGATTCGCCCACCGCCGGACATTACGGTGCAGAAAAGACCTTGCAGAAGATCGGCTCCAGATACTACTGGACAGGAATGCGTCGCACGGTCACAGATCATGTGAAATCATGTATCGAGTGCCAGCGCTTTAAGCCTAGCAACCTCAAACCAGCTGGACTCCTACAAACGCCTATACAACACCGACGGTTTGAAGTGCTATCGATGGACCTATTTGGTCCACTGCCAGAGACATCTACCGGGGAGCGGTGGATTTTTATAGTGGAGGATACATCAACTCGATGGGTAGAATTGTTCCCACTGAAAGTCGCTACTGCTGCTGCGTGCGCAAGACTTCTAATCGACGAAGTGATCCTTCGGTTCGGAACCCCGCGACGGGTCATTAGTGACAACGGCACGCAGTTTGTAAGCGATGTACTGCAAAAGGTTGCATACTGTCTGGGTTTCAACCAGAGTTTGATACCTGCGTATCATCCTGAGGCCAACCCTGTAGAGCGAAAGAATCGGGACCTTAAGACCCAACTGGCTATCTTCACCGCCAATTGCCACAGCGGATGGAAAAATCACCTACCGAGCATTCGATTCGCGATGAATTCGACGAAGAGTCAGGCAACCGGTTTTTCCCCTGCTTACTTGTGTTTCGGGCGTGAACTTCGTACACCTGACGACGTCAACCGTGATCTACGTGCGATAGTTGAGAATTCGCCGTTTGTACAGGAAATTACTCCGTACCTGAAAACCTTTGCGAAAGCACTAAGAGAAGCGAAGGAAAAGCATGAAATTCAGCAAGATCGCTCAAAATCATACGCTGACGAGAAAAGAAGAAGCGGCATTAACTTTAAGATTGGGGATAGGGTTCTGGTCGAGATACACGCGTTAAGTAAAGCCAAACATGGCTACACTTCAAAGTTTGCCCCTCGACGAGATGGCCCATATTTGATTTGCAAGCAGATCTCACCGAGCACATATCAGCTTGCAACTCCTGAAGCACCTAATATCCCTCTTGGTGTTTACCATGTGTCGTCCTTGACTCCCTTTGTCGCCACTCTTGGTGCCCCTGATCCGTGTCTATTACGGCCTCTGCGGAAACGAGGCCGTCCACGGCAACAGCAATCAGCCCCAAGACCTGCATCGGTACCTTTTAGAACATCGGTGCCTTCTACGTCATCGGCGCCTTCTACGTCATCGGTGCCTTCTACGTCATCGGTGCCTTCCAGGACATCATTCCCTTCCAGGACATCGGTGCCTTCTACGTCATCGGTGCCTTCCAGGACATCATTCCCTTCCAGGACATCGGTGCCTTCTACGTCATCGGTGCCTTCTACTTCATCGGTGGCTTCCCACATACCTGCGCTACCTACTAGGATGCAGCCACCTAGGAGATGCCGCCAGTAGCAGACCTTGTAGAATTGCATTCGAGGTCGTACATGCCATTCTAAGGGGGAGGATGTAACGAGACCAGACCGATAACGGACTTTGCTGTTCATTTTATTTTGTTTTTGCGCGCAGCCAACAGGGTGCGCGTCAGTTCTCTCCTCTCTTGTGGAAGCTTACGTAGTGTAGTGTGCGCCCCAGGCGATTAAAGGTGTTTGTGTTTTTACGCGTAACTTTCATTTGTGCCCTTTCCTCTCCGAGAAACCCTAGCCCGTCACATCCTTCATTTTTGTGCAATATAATTTTTTTGGAAAAATGACCTGCAAAGTATGATATATTGCACAAATACGAGATATCATTCGATTTTATTCATTCGTTTGGGCTCTAGAACAGCGAACAGACTGACAGACAGACGGCATGGCGAAAACCACCTTTATGGAATCAGGGACACCTAAAACGTGTATTTCCATCAAAATCTCGAAGTCGAATTTTTTCACGATTACAATACTTTCTCAATATACTACGTATATGAGAAAGTAAAAATACATTACTCCTTTCAATTATGGAGATTGATGAACTATATATATATATATATATATATATATATATATATATATATATATATATATATATATATATATATATATATATATATATACGTAAAGCTTTCGGAACTACTCCTTCTTCAGCTGAAGCTGATGTTTCTGTGTTTTTGTGTTATTTTACGTGTGTCGCTTCGACATCCCCGGGGCCTCGTCAACCTGAAGTCGTCTGATTGGTGAGTGCTCACTGGGTTTCCTCATCCCAACACCTTGTTGACATCCATATATATATATATATATATATATATATATGGTGCTTCAAACGATTATATTATAATGCCATTGATTTATAAATACGACTTAAACTTATGACGACGTTCCAAAAGAATAAAAGCCTGCACGTCGAAAAGTCCATCTTAACGTTTTATCTTATGAGAAATAGAAATAATTCCCTGAAGTCGAACCCGGATCGTTTTCCAAATATTTTTTGTCAATCTCTTTTAATATGTGAATCAAGAATTTCTCGAAAATTTCGAAACATTATCCCTTATCGTTTTCGAGATATAAAAGATTTAAAATGATCACCAACAAACCAACCACCCAACACTTGTCTATTATTATAGGAGATTTATATGGGTTTCGCGTGGCTCAAATGTTGTTGCCTTGGAGATCGCTTTGGTTTATTTACGAGTTTAGATTTTGGTGTATGATGATTTTTCAAGCGCTTTTTAAATAAACATCGCTTATGTATTCGGGTTACCTGTTCATTCTATAAAATTTATAGAGAAAAACAAAATAAAATGAACACGAGCAAATTAAAAATCAAAACAGTTTTTCCAATGAAATCCCTGTGTATTTGATAATTTTACGAGCTTAAATGTACATTTATCAATAGCAGAATGCTTTAAAAAGATATTCTAATAGCTTTTATTTCGCTTTTAAGTTCACAAATTAAATTTTGCTATTTTGCACATGGAGTAATATACAACGAAATGATAGGAAAAACTGGAAGAGTGTAGGAGAGGCCTTCATCCGTCAATGGGCTGAAAAGAGCTGATGATGATATATTAACACTACTATGAAATATGCTACTATATATGGAATAATTAAGTTAACTAATATTTCCATTAGCTGTATAGCTTTCGTGATAAGGAATAAGATATTATTATAAACAAATGAATCCGAATTGCCTTTGCCGTTACATTAAGGACAAACTCTGCACCGCATTAGTGTCTATTTGGTCCAGCCAGTACTTACTCATGGCCAGCTGTATGTTGCTTCTCCTCGTGTCTGTCAGCCAAAGAGCATTCGTTTTGCCGTTCTCGTGGAATTTAAAAGTCGAACAAAGAATGCCTAATGAGGTTTACTCAATATTTTTTTATTTCTATTATATATAGCGAATAATGCTCATTCTTTTTTCCAGCATTTTTTTTGTATTTTTTGCTCGGTGGTTATAGGCTTCGCGGGGATGGTTCGACTTAAAAATGAAACCAAACGCCCTGTGAAGTTGACCTCTTCGGGTGGCGTGGAAAGAACTGCAATTTTCTATTTTAATATTACGCTGTTTTATAGCTATACTTCTATTTAATATGTTGCATACAATGTGCTCTATTTAAATAAAATGCTCCAGCATTATACTAGATACAGGTAGAACAATACCGTGAGGATAATAGCACGCAAATTTTGCGCAACAGTGGCAGCTAATATCATTTTTAAATATAACACCATCCTCAGATTAAATTAATCAAAAAACGCCATCTAGGGCTCTCAGAATATGAGGAACTTGAATCGCAAACGGAACTCGGAGAAAAACGAATCCACCTCGACTACGACACGCGAGAAAATTCAATAAAGATAAGTTACCGAATTATCCCAAGAGCTGACACTCAAAACACATTTATTGCGATACATTTTGCGACGGCGGCGATAATCAATCCGGAGGTGTTAAGGTATGATTTCAATGGCGCGTCTGCGTCCAACAGCAGCGGCGAGACGCGGCGGTAAGACGCGCGGCCGAGTGTATTCACAGATGCGTCTCGCCACTGCGGCCAATTAGACTTCACTCGAGTGCGTTTTCCTTCGTCCGCGCGCTACGCGTTCTTATGAGAGAATCGCTATCCCATGCTATTTCCTTATATTGCTAATTCTTGGCGTTGCTAATTCATGCAAAATCCAGATTTTTGTTGTTTTTGGCATAATTACTCACTTAAACACCTAACGAAGGATGGGAAATCAACAAAATGAGTAAGAGTAATCGCCGTTTTTGCATGATTAAACAATAGTCCCCGCGTTTTCATCGCAACTTCCGAGTTTCTTCCGCCGCATTCATATTTAAACTGCCAAATCTCGCAGTCTATTCGCTGAAAACACACGAAAATTTTCCGTAGCTTTCGCAAGTGTTCCATAAGCCACACATACCATTAAAAGTAACATGCAAAACAATTAATTGTTGCTAAAAATTAAATAATACCGAACGAGACTCTCACATTCTGCATCAGAGCACGGAATTTTCACTCTCTTGCTAACTTACGTACTATTAGGAATAGTTGGGCATTATATTCGTATGAAATGTGGTTAAAGGATTAAAGTTATTTTTGAAATTGGAATGAACTCAATATCTTCATTGGTTTTCGAGATATGAAATTTTACACTTGAGCGCGAGAAACTTCTGCCGCCTCGTCGGAACTTTTTCTCGTGCCACGAAACGTAGGCCAAAGAGAAAACCAAACCAAACAAAAGATGTGAAAAGAGTAATTTGAAAAACGGCGAGCCAAATTCATAGAAAGGAACCAAATTTCCACAATGCAAATATCCACTCTGCCCGGCGCGCCTCTGCGTCTGCGTCTTGACTGCTCTCGAAGCAGTCGAGACGCAGCCGCAGCTAATCGCCTGCCAGACGCAACAACCGAGAAGCGCCAATGAAATCGTCCCATTTGAAATACAGCGTCGGAGTGAAAAGCGTCTCGACGCTGCGGGTGGACGCAGACGCGAGACGCACCAGTGAAATCATACCTTTACTCGGTGACCTCATCCGCACATTTCACGCGAAGGGACGAAAATAGACGTCTAGACGCGGTCCGCT
>CM054113.1:237830370-237895370 GCA_028673005.1 Tanypteryx hageni | reverse complement strand
GCCTCGTCCATTAACTTCAATGTATACTGAATTAAACCGTTTCGAAGCATAAATAACCAAATGAAAAAACGTCAGTAAAATCATTTAAATTTGATTTTTTCGTGTCTGGAAATTTTCATTCGGTAATACAATAGTATAACCTAATATGTACGTGAACGTGCATATGTGCGCGTATCAAAGGTTTAAACTATAAAATAACGTGCGAGTTCTTCTACCGTTCCATGAATTATATTGTGCACATGGTGCGAATGAAGGCAACTAGAAAGGCGAATGTCGGACGAAGGGAAAAAGAGAGAAGACTGCGAGAGAAAAGAGATAAAAAGAATTATGCAAAGGGGAGGGATAGAGAGGAGGGAGAGAGGGGAGGGAGAGAGGGGAGAGAGAGAGGGGAGGGAGAGAGGGGAGGGATAGAGAGGAGGGAGAGAGGGGAGGGAGAGAGGGGAAGGCTGCCGACAGAGTGCAATGGGAGGGAGATCGCGATGGAGACGAAATTGGAAGAGGTGTGAGGAGAGGGGGGCGCGGGGGGAGGGAGGCGGTGGAAAAAAAGGACGGGAGGAGGGGATGGGACGAAAGGAAACAAGGTAGGAGAGGATATCTGAACATTGAAAATTCATAGTGTCGCATGAGGATTATAATACCCTGAGACATATGTGGCAAGCGATACAATGTAGATTATCGTCTCCTGAGAAATCGAGTTAAATTCGTTAGTCCGACAGTCGGAGGAACCGGAATCGTAGTGTTTCGTTGCGGATATTTCAAAGAGGCAATCGCTCGGAGAGAAATAAAAAGAAGTGATGCTTTTCGGACAGGTGGCGGATTAAAAAGCCAATCTAATTCTTTTATGCATCATTGTATCGTCACTCCATGGATAAAAATGTTTTTTATCATTTAGTAGAACGAATCCGTTGTGTATGAAGGGGCGGTCAAGCCAATGGCGAACGAATATTAGATTACCTAGTGAAACTGAACGGAGTTGGGTGAGTTTTCAATTATCTTTCGCTTTTATAATGCATTTTAATGCTGCAATACACATAATTTTAGATCCCAGTACATTTTAAATTATCTCTACTGGGTATTATTATTTTTCAGAACTTTCATCTGGTTGCCCTGATTATGAACGTTAAAAATCCTCAGAAAAAGAAAGCACGATATGAAACATCATTTAATAATGAATAGCTCAACAATCGAAAGTACAGGAAATGGTAGCGAAAAATTGATGAAAAAAACGCAAAATGCAATTATTGTCAATCTAATATTACTGTTAAATGGGATGGATGGTATTTCAAAACATTTAGAAACAAACTGTCATAAAAAAATTGTCGCAAACATTCAAAAAACGACATGGGAACATATTCCAGGCCAAATAAAAATATAGCTGAGGAATACATGGTAACCCAAATAGAACTTGGGCATATTTATCATGCCATTACTCATAATCATAGCTATGTAAGTACCAAATGCAGTGTGAAATTAAACTTTAAGATGTACAGCGACTCGGCCTTGGCGAAGAAGGTGCAATGTGGATGGACAAAAGCAAGTGCAATATTTAAAAATGTACTTGTTCCCAAATCCATTGAAATGGCGTTAAATGATCCAAAAGTTTGGACTGCGGAGCCACTTCACTTTTCGATTTCGATAGATGCCTCAAATCAAGGTATGGCATTCCAGAAAATTCTTCGACATTGCCCAACTATATGGCTGTCCTTAATATCATGCTCTTAGTAGGTTGATATCGTATTGGCTTGCTGTCAAATCATATTTTTTGAAATGGGGAGAAGAGAAATGTGCAAAAATTATATGGGAATTTGTTAAAGATGACCAAAATTAAATGTCAGATAATTCAAATTGTAAACTAACATTACCTGAGTGTTATTTATATTTCGGTCATCACTATGAGTTTGTTAAATGATTCAATATTGACATTAGAAAAAAAACGATCTTACTAGTACCGACTTGCACTGTCATGAAAATTTTGAAAGACAAAATAACAAGTAATTAATATAATATGAATTGTGAGGAATTTTTTAATTCATCCGCAATCCCTAGCAAGAACCTTTGTTAAATGTTGCCAAGAAAATTTAAAATATACTTTTAAATTTGATAAAAAATAATTTACATACTCTTATTGTATTTCTTATTGTTTCAATACTCAATTTATTGTACCTATGTATAATATTGTACTATTTAAAAAACTTTTGCCTGTTTTGTTCTATCACTAACTTAAAATATATTTTTTTCCGTATAAATACTTAATATTTTTTTATATCTCTGGTTTTGGAATCCTCACAACGTGTCAACTCGGTTTTTGAATCTTCACAAGGTGGCAACACTACTTCAACACGAAGACTGTCCCCACTCCCCACCCCCTCGGATCCACTTTCCCGACAACTCCGAAGATCCCTACCATCCCTCCTCTGCCCTTCTCCCCACCCTCCTTCCCTCTAGCGTTGGAGACGTGCCTCTCGTCCACCCCCCTCCTTCATCGACCTTGCCTTAGCTTCTTCAAAATTTCATCAGAATGAGAGTTCTACCGATGATTATATCTTCTGTAGAATTACTAATACAGATAATAATTTCCTGAAAAATAAATGACATTGCCTTGAATGACCGATTTGACTCTCAGGGGTGTTGCTGTCTCCGGTTACACGCTCTAATAAGAGCTCATTAGAACATTTTATGACCATAATATAAGACTAAATCATCAACTAGATTTGAGCCATTAGATAAGAAATTTACTCTTCTATTTTTTTGTTTTTAATTTGTGCGCATTAAAAGTTAGTACATTGGTTGGATAAATGGCGATATTAATACGCTCGGCGGAGAATTTTTGGATCTCGCGAACGCCACGATATCTCCTAGTATTCTGAAAAAACACATGCCTCTGATTTACATTCACATGCACCCATGCGCACACACATATGTGATATGTGCATACAGACATATTTCTTGCAGTAATTGAGGTGGCTCTTAACTGGACAAATTGTATGTGTAAATTAAAAAATCAATAAATAAAGTCTACTGAAATAGATTGCAAGGCAAAACTAATGCGAGGTATGAGGGGGCTTGGATAAAACGTTACTAAACTGAATATTTTTCTTTTATCTGGGCACTTTTGACTTGCGGTACATTTGTGGCATAATGAGCCGCGCTATTTCAGGCTCACATAGTACTACAGACAACCGTTCAAACAGCTTAAGGAGACACAAAAAAATATACAAAAAACTTAATACTATGAACTTGCAAGTCTCTAATAGAAGAGTGCCACCTAGTGTATAGGTCTCCGGTTCGAATCTCGACCAGGGCATGGCTATTAGTGTTTTCAATCATAGCTGTTAATTTATCTGCTGCAATCGCCACAAGTGCAATGTGAGTGCTGTGTCTAAGATGGAGATGCAACCATTAAATTCAAAAAACAAAATTTACTCCTGATAACAAATGTAAATTCAAAAATGATGAGTTTTTTTATTTAATAAGAAAGCACTATCAGTCATAACAATGAAAAATCATCGAAAAAAATTTAAAGAAATCTCGTCCGTTCATAAAACTGACAGAATCAAATGTCTTATTCATCCACCAAATGCCGTTATTCGACTCTGAAGATGTAAGAGGAAAGGTAAACTCCCATTCCTAGGTAACATTCCTAATAAATAAACAAACACTTTGAACGTTAAACCTGCTTTTTACATTCCATCCCGACCCTCCGTGTATAACCAATAAATACAAAAGATAAATTGGACTTTTTCGAAAAAAGTATTATTTACAAACTCGCATATGGGGACTGTGATGCGGAGCATACATGCCAAGCAGGCAGAAAGCTCCTAAGAGAAGTGCTGAACATATACGCTTTTGGGTGAATCATATACTTTGTCTCTATTCGCAAAAACATCTCTGTGACTCAAAACCAGTGGTTCTCAAACTTTTTCATTCAGTGAACCTCTTTCATAAAAATCCAAATCTCACGAACCCGCTCTTAAAAATAAATATTTTTAAGGATGATCTTCTTTACCTTTAAGCTTAAACATCCTTCAGGTATGGAAATTAAAATACTTCAATTTTGCGTGTAAATAGCACTTTTAAAAATGATTAAAACTTTATTATTAAAATATTGCCCTATACTGCATCATAGAATTCAAGTTTAGGCATTTCAAATTATCATTTTGTTTAATAATGTAATCATTTGCTCAACAACTTATGTGTTGCTATGTAATCAAAGCAAAATATCACTCGTAAGTAACCAAAGCCTTAGACAGGTAGATGTGGCGATAATGCATTTGTCATTATAGTTCAAATTTCTCATCGTTAAAAAAACTTGGAAAAATTCTGCATCTGAGTCTAAAAAATGTGCAATGAAATATGCAAACGCCATTAAGGATTTTTTCGTCTTCTCGTGAGCCCCTGAAGATGGTTTGCGAACCCCAGTTTGGGAACCTCTGCTCTAAACCAATAATGATTCTGATCCTGCCATTCTACATGTATATCCCAAAGGACTAAAGCTCGACTCCTGGAGTTTCTTCCAATAATAATAAAATCATTCTGAATGATTTTGAATTCCCCAACAGTCTATCTTCATGCTCGTTGACTAATTTGTGTGTTTTTTAAAATCACATCGAATTATGCAAAGGTAAAAAGTCCCAACACCTCCACCCACCTCTTTTAAAAACTTCAAATAACCATCAACTAAACGCCCCCTTCCTAGCCTACTGCCACCCCTTTACCCCTCCCTATTTCTGTATTTTTGTCCTGACCTAACCATTTGTTATAGCAACGAAACCAAACAAACCCTTGCATAATATTTTTGCATATTAATTGAAGTATTTTGTCATTCGATAAAACAGAAGAGCATATGTTGATGTATTTAAAATATATTATATTAGTAGTTGGTGCTTGCATTCTGCAAGCATATCATCTCGACAAAAAAAAACCTTCATTTTTCATATTTCATCATTACAAATATTTTTTTAATTCTAAATATTTCAACTCCGGAACGATTTTCGTTTTTCCCTTATGTAGAAATAATAGATTAAAACAATCCCAAAACTTTGCAATTTTAAAAATTTTATACTCTCTCTATTATGGGGTACTAATGCTACACATTTCAGCCAAATTGTAAAGTTGTAGCACTTTTGAAGTGAAATAATATTTTTTCAATTGTTTAGATTTTTAGCATTTTTAAAGGCCGCCGAAATATGTTTATGGAGAGTTTGAAATGTTTATTTGTCCAAATGCACTGTTCTGTAAATAATTTGAAAATTGCAGCTTCCTAGCTCATTCCGTAGTACCTAAAAAATTATTAAACTTCAATGTTCAAATGGGGTTATAACAACCCCTTAAAATTAACAATTTCGAAATTTTTTATTATTATACTTGGTAATGAGAAAACTTCTATAATCTTGCAAAATTTCAGCTTCCTAAACTTATTAGATTGGTCTACACACTGGATTGCGTTTTCCCATGCTAACTTATGGGAGATATTCCGGGGTCTCTGGTGTCGAACCCAAGACACTGTAAGAAAAAGTGACAATAATTCCTAATAGATATTGCGGCCATCTAGCAACACTAAAAGTTTCATTTTTCTAGCTTACCGGCATGTGCCCATAATTAATTTACAAAAATGGCGCAATGCTTTTCTTATGGGAAAAAACGGAACTTTCGGAATTTCTGGAGTCGAACTTATGTGACTTAGGTAAGAAGTCTCATTTTATATGTAGGTTTGTCATCATATCTACAAAAACTACAACTTTCAGCTCTCTAGCTCTTGTAGTTTGTGCTGGACATTAGTATCCTCCTGTTATATCCTCCTCCTCCTCCACCTCTGTAAGGAACGTCTATATATCATTACTAGTAGTTGGTGCTTGCATACTGCAAGCATTTCATATCACCTTAAAAAAAAATTCCTTTTTCAGACAGACATTTTATTATTACAAATAGTCTTTTAATTCTAAAGATTTCACCTCTGCTGCGAATTTCGTTTTTCCCACATGTAAAAATAATAGTTTAAAACCATCCCCAAATGTTGCAATTTTAAACATCTGACACAATCTTCATTATGGGGTACTAATGCTACACATTTTAGCCAAATTTTAAAATTGCAGCACTTCTAGAAGTAAAAAAATATTTTCGTAGTTGTTAAAATTTAAACAATTTTTAACAGCCGCCGCAATTCATATATGGTCAAACTGAAATGTTTATTTGTGCAAATTCACTGCTCCGTAAAAAATTTAGAAATTCTACCTTAGAAAAAAATTTCGAATCTCCATCACATCTGGAAGTGCCTAAACATTAGTATCCTCCTATATGTTATATCCTCCTCCTCTGTAAGAGTCGTCGATATATAATGATAACATATAACAGGAGGATACTAATGTTTAGGCACATCCAGATGTGCTGGAGATTCGAAATTTTTTTATTAGGTCGCATTTTGTGCAAAACCGACTAGAAAAAACGAAAATCTTGAAAAAGTGCAACAATGTGGCCGCTAAAAATTCGCAATTGTTTAAACAAATTTTCATGCTTGATGTATTTCCGCATGTGCTACAGAGTTGAAATTTTTTTTATAAGTAGAATTCTTAAAAAAACGAAATAGGGATTATACAAATTTTGATATTTTAATTTGTTTGGCAGTTAAAAATTCTTAAAGTTTAAACAAATAGATAACTGTTCAGGTACTAAGAAATGAGCTAGGAAGCTGAAATTTTCAAATTACTTACAGAGTAGTGAATTTCCACAAATAAACATTTCAATTTTACCATATATGAAATGTGGCGGCCGTTAAAAATTATTTAAATTTAAACAATTAGAAAAATATTATTTTACTTCTAGGAGTGCTACAACTTTAAAATTTGGCTAAAATGTGTAGCATCAGTACCCCATAATGATGAAAGTGTAAAAAATTTTAAAATTGCAACATTTGGGGATTTTTTTAATCTATTATTTTTACATGTGGGAAAAACGGAAATCGCTGCGGAGGTGAAATATTTTGAATTAAAAGAATATTTGTAATGATGAAATGTCTGTCTGAAAAATGAATGTCTTTTCAAGGTGAGATGAAATGCTTGCAGTATGCAAGAACCAACTACTAGTATGTTATATCCTCCTCTGTAAGAGTCGTCAATATATAATGATAACATATAACAGGAGGATACTAATGTTTAGGCACTTCCAGATGTGCTGGAGATTCGAAATTTTTTTCATAGGTAGGATTTCGTGCAAAACCGACTAGAAAAAACGAAAATTTTGAAAAAGTGCAGCAATGCGGCCGCTAAAAATTCGCAATTGTTTAAACAAATTTTCATGGATTATGTATTTCCCCATGTGCTACGGAGTTGAAATTTTTTTTATAAGTAGAATTTAAAAAAAAAACGAAATAGGGATTATAAAAATTTTGATATTTCAATTTGTTTGGCAGTTAAAAATTCTTAAAGTTTAAACAAATGGTTAACTCTTTAGGTACTACGGGATAAACTAGGAAGCTGAAATTTTCAAATTATTTACAGAGTAGTAAATTTGCACAAATAAACATTTCAATTTTGTCATATATGAATTTCGGCGGCCGTTAAAAATTATTTAAATTTAAACAATTAGTAAAATATTATTTTACTTCTAGAAATGCTACAACTTTAAAATTTGGCTAAAATGTGTAGCATTAGTACCCCATAATGGAGAAAGTGAAAAATTTTTAAAATTGCAACATTTGGGGAGTTTTAAACTATTATTTTTACATGTGGGAAAAACGATAATCGCTGCGGAGTTGAAATCTCTAGAATTAAAAGAATATTTGTAATGATGAAATGTCTGTCTGAAAAATGAATGTTTTTTTAAGGTGAGATGAAATGCTTGCAGTATGCAAGCACCAATTACTAGTATATTCATATATATAACATATAGGAGGATACTAATGTCCAGCGCAAACTACAAGAGCTAGAGAGCTGAAAGTTTTAGTTTTTGTAGATATGATGGGGAACCTTCAGATAACATGAGACTTCTTACCTAAGTGACATGAGTTCGACTCCAGAAATTCCGAAAGTTGCGTTATTTCCCATAAGAAAAGCATTGTGCCATTTTTGTAAATTAATTATAGGCACATGCCGGTAAGCTAGAAAAATGACATTTTCAGTGTTTCTAGATGACCGCAATATCTATTAGGAATTACTGTCAATTTGGCTTACAGTGTCTTGGGTTCGACACCAGAGACCCCGGAATATCTCCCATAAGTTAGCATGGGAAAACGCAATCCAGTGTGTAGACCAATCTAATAAGTATAGGAAGCTGAAATTTTGCAAGAATATAGAACTTTTTTCATGACCAACTATAAAAATCAAAAATTTCGAAATTGTTAATTTTTAGCGGTTGTTTTAACCACATTTGAACATTAAAATTTAATAATTTTTATCATGAAAACTATTTGCTGTAGGCTCGAGTTTTTGAAAGCATTTTGTAGAAAATTGTACATATAAAAAAATGAAATTTTGAAAAAGCAAAAAAATTCGACCACTAATAATTCGCAATTGTTTTAAAAAAATTTCAAGGTTTATGTATTTCCGAATGTCCTACGGAGCTGAAATTTTTTTCAGAGGTAAAATTAGAAAAAAAAACGAAATAGGGATTATACAAATTTTGATATTTTAATTTGTTTGGCAGTTAAATATTCTAAAATTTAAACAAATAGATTACTGTTTAGACATTACGGGATGAGCTAGGAAGCTGAAATTTTTAGGTTATATACAGAGTATTACATTTGCACAAATAAACATTTCAATGTCTCCATAATCATATTGTGGCGGTAGTTAAAAATGTTTAAAATTTAAACAAGTGGAAAAATATTATTTCGCTTCTTGAAGTACTACAACTTTAAAAATTGGCAGAAATGTGTACCATTAGTACCCCATAATGGAGAAAGTATAAAATTCTTAAAATTGCAAAGTTTTGGGATTGTTTAAATCTATTAATTTTACATAAGGGAGAAAGGAGAATCGCTCCGGAGGTGAAATATTTAGATTTAAAAAAATATTTGTAATGATGAAATATCAAAAATGAATGTTTTTTTATGTTGAGATGATATGCTTGCAGAATGCAAGCACCAACTACTCGTAATGATATATATATATATATATATTCTTTCTTAGTTTTGGCTTTCATTCTTGTCAATTTCCTGCTTCTTTTCTCTTTTGAAAAGCAGTATGTGCATGAAGGGAAATTAAACCTATTTACTCACCGAAATTCAGCGGTTATACCCTTTCTTTTTTAAAGAATGTAGGATTTATTCAGGCTATTTGTTGTAGCAACGAAAATAAACAAACCCTAAAAACATCTTTGGATAATTAATTGATGTATTTTGTCATTTGGAATACAAATGCGCTATTATATTTTAAATCAAATAATAAGACTGAGTTCATAAAATTGGATAACAACACAATTTTTGTTCCTGCCATATTGACGAGCTAAAATTCTAGTTTATATACATGGTGTCACACGACTAAAGGTCATAACTTCAGGAGATGATTCCAGAGGCCATTTTGAGTGAAAAATGTTATCTCAACATGTGTCGATTCGCAATGGTTACCAAATTATGGGCATTTGATTTATAGCAGACTGGAAGGAGTTTATTACTGCTGAATTTTTACAAAATGAACTTCCGATTTTATTAGAAGATGCTCCTCTAAGAAAACGATTGCAAATGTACTACCAGCATGACGGAGTGCCTCCACATTTCAGTAGGAAAGTTACACAGTGGCTGAGTGATCAATTTCCTGACTGATGGATCGGACGCAGCAGTATGCAAAATTGGCCTCTGTGTTCACCCGATCTGACTCCACTAGATTACCATGTATGGAGTCACATGAAAACGATTGTGTATGAACGGAAAGTGAACACGAGATGAACTACTTCAATGGATTTTAGATGCTGCAAGACACGTTAACAGCGCTGCTGTTCTAAGTAAGGTTACACGTTCCGTACTCAAACGAGCCAGACTGTGCATTCAAGAAAATGATGGACATTTTGAACAATTAATGTAGCTTTGAACTACCTAAACTGTACAATGAAATCATCTTTTAATTTGTTTAATGCACTGTACAATGTAATACAATCTGTTTTCAAATACAATTTATCACTGATAACAAACGCCTTCAAGTGTGCTACAAATCAAAAGCCCATAATTCGGTAACCATTGTGAATTGGACACGTGTTGATATAACATTTTTCACTCAAAATGACCTCTGGAATCATCTCCTTAAGTTATGACCTTCAGTCGTGGGACACCCTGTATAATGGCACTGCAAACCCTTCCAATCGCCTAATGATTCAGTTGTACTGCGAAATCGTTCGCTAATATAAATAAATGTGGAAATGTCCATAAAGAGTTTCATTTCGTTTACGTAAGGAATGAAACACGGTTCAATCGTAACAAATTAAGATGCGACCACTCCTCCTTCGATACGCGCTCGTTCCGGAACGCGAGACGTCGCCTCGGCAACGGCAAAAGAATGGAAGGAAATGACAAGGACACGAAGGTGATAGAGAACCGGTAAAATTCAATGGATAAGGAAGCCACTAACTGCCACGCCAAAAACAAAGGCGTACAACGCAAGTTATTCTCGACGGCAAGCGAGAAGCAAGCGAAATGACGATATACGAGCGAAACAGAACCGAATGCAACAGAAGAGAAAACGCACCACCACCACCCCTCTTGGCGCCGTTTTCTGCTGAGGGGACACACTCGCACGTGCTCCTGAGCACACATTTTCCCAAGCCGGCAATAATAATATTGGCAAAGGATATGTGAAATAAACACGATAAAATTAACATTTTATAAAGTGGAATTTTTAGGGTGTCAAATATTATTGCAAATGCAATTGGTGTATCGTCCGTTCTCGATAACCATCGTTATAAATCGATAAGTTCGAACCGAGGAGAGATGAATCAAAAAAGATCGCGCTACCTCGATTACTTCCAACTAAATTGAAATCCGTTTCAAACATCTAATGATGAAAAATAGGATTTTATAATCGGATAAGACTCGTCGAAAACTGGGAGATGCACTCACCTCTACCGACTGATCCGGATTAGCAGTTGGCACGTTCGCCTCCGGAGGGAGCTCCGGTAGCGCCGAGAACTTGCGATCGTACACGCAGCGGTGGAGCTGAGAATCCAACATCCTGAAATTGTCGTAGGAGCGACGGAGGAGCCAATTCCGTCCCAGGCTGGTGACCTGCACCACCCACGAGCGGTTTTCGCTGCCCGATCCACTGCCATCGGGGTCGTTAAGAGGCTTCAGCTCTTCCTCGCACAGGGACACCTGTAAAACGAATATTACGTTCTTCGGTGAATGGCCCCGTTCGAATGTGAACTGGGGGACCCTAAGGGGTACAATTAGCCCGAATCTCAGAAAAAACGAGAGAGAAAGAAATCCTGAAAATATTTACGAATTACAACATTTAATGTAAAATTGTTAATATAATGATAAAATAATCGGAATCCGGACCAAAAGTCTATAATTATTCAATCACTAACTTCAGTCGTCAGAATAAGGACGATAAAATTGACAGAATCGACGCGCATATTCTCTCTTTAAAAAAATTATTCCACGCGGAGAATTACCGCGAAAGAGCCCATCGCAAGATCGGCGAAAGCTGAATCTCGACAAAGTTGAAAGCAGAAGATAAGAGCACATTTCCTTCGCAACTCGATGCGAGCAGACAAAGAGGGAGGTCAGAATCACTGACCTGTACCGGACCCAACTCCACGTTCTCGTAGTGGAAGTGCGCGCATTCATCGAGTTTGGGGAACCTGGGAGTCCCAGAAGCGGCGGCCGCTGTCACCCCGGCAACGACATGACCTGCCCCAGCTCCGGCGCCCCCAGACCCGGAGGACACGCCGCCCACAAAGTGCGTGATTCGGATACTGCCTCCCGAGCCACCGACTCCGGAAATCCCGCCAGCAGGGCGGTGCAACTCCAAGTCAGCATTACCACCACTCTGTAACAGAGAGGGAGATTTTAGATCGGGATATAATAAATAGAGTAAAAATTGTGGGGAAAACACTCGTACGGCATTTCCCACCAGGATTGTTACGGGGCACATTCAATTGAAGTCGTAAAATTTTAAGTAAATGGAACTGATTTAAGTCTGTGACACAAGTGAAGGAAACGGAAACACGAAAATTTTATTTATAACGCTCCTTCTAAATACTAAAAAAATATCAAAGAATAAAACCAATGAAGGGCTTGCGATGATCGCCCCATCACTAACCGTTAATATTAAAAAAGACAATATCAATTCGCAAAGATACTTTTAAAACGAGGATATAACGATTCATCTAAGGGTGTTTCTTCGCGAAGATATTTTACGCACTTAAAAGATGAAGAAACTTTGAAAGAAAATAATGTTTGAATCTTGTTGGCACCTTCGCACTCGTGCTCTCGCAAAAGAAAATGCAATAAAAAGTGTTATCGAAAAGTGGACTCGAAGAAGACGGGATTATCGGTCTTCCGTACAAAATACATGTCTAAAATAATTAGAGCAATTGGGATCGCAATATTACACGCCGGATGAAACACACCATTTAAAGCTTGCTAACGAACGTGAAGAAATCTCTCGGCAGGGCTCCATCGCACGGACGATGCACGAATCACGGAACGGTAGAGAAGTGGAAGCGAATTCGTGCCCACAGGTTGCTCTTGCGAGCAGTCGAGCAGCAAATGCGACGAGCACGGCAGAACGGAAGCAGCGGAGTCGCCATTTTCCACCGATTCCGCTCCTCGCGAAACCGCAAATGCGGTCAGAAACCGCGACGCAAAAAGGAAGTCGCGGAACCTTCCGAGTTTCACGAAAACAATGGGAACGGAGGCGAGCGAGACGTCCGTTAAACAGAACATGGTCATCGCTTATATCCCAACAAATTCGATTGAAGTCCTCAGAATTTTCCTCGCCACGATCACTTCCACTACGGCCCACCAATCAACAGTCCGCATTTTTTTAAAGAACCTCGATTCAATTTTCCTCGAGACAGAATAGAACGAGAGTGAGGACGGGGAACGAGAGGAAAAGGGGGATGAGGAAGTAAGGTAGATAAGAGGGGAAAGAAGGAATAGAAAGTGAGGGGGAAGGAAAGGATGGGGAAAGGAAAGGACGAGGAAAGGAAAGAACGAGGAAAGGAAAGGACGAGGAAAGGAAAGAACGAGGAAAGGAAAGGATGGGGAAAGGAAAGGATGGGAAAAGGAAAGAACGAGGAAAGGAAAGGATGGGGAAAGGAAAGGATGGGAAAAGGAAAGGATGGGGAAAGGAAAGGACGGGAAAAGGAAAGGATGGGGAAAGGAAAGGATGGGGAAAGGAAAGGATGGGGAAAGGAAAGAATGGGGAAAGGAAAGGACGGGAAAAGGAAAGGACGGGGAAAGGAAAGGATGGGGAAAGGAAAGGACGGGAAAAGGAAAGGATGGGGAAAGGAAAGGACGGGAAAAGGAAAGGACGGGAAAAGGAAAGGACGGGGAAAGGAAAGGACGGGGAAAGGAAAGGACGGGAAAAGGAAAGGACGGGAAAAGGAAAGGACGGGGAAAGGAAAGGACGGGGAAAGGAAAGGACGGGGAAAGGAAAGGACGGGAAAAGGAAAGGACGGGGAAAGGGAGAGTGTGGAAAAGAAATATAGGGGAAGAGTAAGGGGAGAGGAGTAGATGGGAGGAAGGGGTAGGACTCAGTGCGGGCGAAGGACGAAAAAAGTGATTGACACGCGAAGGTGTCGGGCGATCATGTCATCCTGGGGATATTCGACGAATCTTCCTTGCAAACGTGAAATCCTATGAGTTGAGAGAAAATATAGCGTATGAGGATGAATAGATAAAAGATCTAATTAAGCTGCGTGCGAGTGCTACTGACCACGGATGAAATAAAATGCCGGATAAAAAAACCCGGATAAAAAGCCGGCCATTTTATCCGCCTTTCATCCGGCTTTTTATCAAGGTTTTTTATCCGGCATTTTATCCGGGTTTTATCCCAATTGACTTGCTTCGGAGATTTGCAGTAGCCAGTGTAGCTCGCATTTTTCTTTGTGGATTATTTATGGTTGCTACGATGGCGACCGTTTCATGGCGACGAAACCTGAAACGCTATCGCATTTAAACTAGTGGGAAAATATTCCATTTTATGATAGCCACGTCTCGGAGAATGACAACGATAGCTTTACGTGGACTACAACGCACGTGAAGAGCGCAAGATAAAATATACCGAGAGAATTCAGGGTAAAATATAATTTTATTTACGAAAACATAGATGAAATTCGTGTTACCTATTATGAATTACGGTGTTGTTAGCGATGATTGCTTCGATAAATATTAGTTCGAAGAGGCAAAGGAAAGATTATATCACTCGGTTGATTGCTACCGTAATTGCTGTCCCTTCGAAAGAGTAGACTCGAACGCCGAATAAAGACGACTGTTACCGCAACCCTTGAATCCGAAGGGTATGGATTCGGCGACGGCGGCAGTATGTAATCGCTTTTCTTAGGCGAAAATGCCAAGGTGGTGGACGCGCACGAAGCAATGAACTCGTGCATCGCGAGCACGCCATTTCCGTCTCTCCAAGGCAACCGTTGGACGAGTTGCGGCGATGGCCAACCGGAAGTGCAGGTCTGAAAAACAAAGGAACGACGATAGCCGAGCCCAAAAATGAAAACCAATATCACAGGAGAAAAAAGATAATCTACTAGAAACAGGATTGTTATTAAGGAACGGAGATATTTTGTTTCACGAATATTAACTACAAATTAGGCATCGAGCTATAAGGATGCGAAAGCATGCGTTCTCGGAGTGCATACCTACGGTCGAACATCGATATGTTATCGGTATCAGATATCTCGAGAGGAAACAGTAAAGTTGTATGTATTTGCCTAACTTAATTTTTAAATACATATGAATGGCGGCGAGAGAGAAATGTCTCCTCGGTGTCACGGACGGTCGAGTCATCGCAGTTAATGAACAGCTTGTATTCACACCTCCCGCTCATCTGAGACTTGGCCAAAATTCAGGTTCTTCGCTTCGCCGTGAGATCCAAACTGGAAAAAGCTTTCGCTGAAAGCTCAGACAATAGAGCCATGCCCGCCGTCCGACGTAACAAGAGTAAGAGAGAAGTCTAAATATTGATCCGAAAAAAGAAAATAAAATGAACGAGGCCTCCTCGTCTGGGGAACCGCCCTCTTCATAAAATGACGGCGGACTCCTTTCACGCAACATCGCACTTCCATTGTCACGCGCTGACGTCCTACCCCTCCCCTTTACCTACGTCACGGGGAGGCGCAGATGGAACGATAGAACCGAGCGGCACTCGGGAACACCGACACGAGATGCTTTCGTGCCTACGCGAACATTTTTGAAGCGACGAAAAAAATCTCCGAAAGAGATGGAATAATAAATGAAAACCACGCCTGGATGTGTTCGCGAATTAAATTCCCTTTAATGTTACCTTCTTTTCCCTTGCCCACAACCGAATCATACTGAAATGCATTCTCTCTCTCTCTTTCTCTTCTTCTCTAGCAATTTCTCTTATCTAACTAGTATTGCGTAGACTTCTCCTAATTATGTTTAAGCAGGCATGTATGGATATCCCAAAGCTAAGCCTTTAGAACTTGATAAAAATTTACTGATACTTAATTTGCTAGAATGATAATTTCATTTATTATGTATGCAACAATGTATTGTATATTTAATTTTATTGTTCACGATACCCGTAATAGCAACGGCATCGGTAGTTAGGAGAATCTAAAATACCTCCCGAAAACACACACACACACACACACACATATATATATATATATATATATATATATATATATATATATATATGGATGTCAACAAGGTGTTGGGATGAGGATGAGTTCTCTCTCTGTAGCTGAAGAAGGAGTAGTTCCGAAAGATTCTACGTTTGTGATGTTTCTGTGTTTTAGTGTTCTTTTACGTGTGTCGCTTCGACATCCTCGGTGCCTCGCCAACCTGAAGTCGTCTGATTGGTGAGTATTCACTGGGTTTCCTCATCCCAACACCTTGTTGACATCCATATATTCATTTTACCTTTCCTTTTCCGTAAGCTGTTATATATATATATATATATATATATATATATATATATATATATATATATATATATATACTTATATTAGGGTGGTCCTTATGATTGGGAAAAAACAAACGTTTTATTTTGAATAGGGGCACCAGCCTATCTTGTTCCAATATTTAAAAAAATAATATTACCAAAATTGGGCAAATTTTAGATGAAATTTAGAGGTTCCTACCAAAGTTTGAAACATTAAGTTTTCTTTATTTTAAACAAAATGCAATACTGTAAAATTTAGAGTTGGTAATTTCCATGCTACATTGTCACATGATGAACATAACAATACTGACACAGTGGTATATTAATTTTTTGTGGCAAGTGTTCCCTTCGCAAAGTCTGGATATCTCCTCCGATGATCGCTGACAACCTGCAGAAGAAATTGCTTTTGCTGTTCACCCTGGGTGTGTAATCGATTGTATTCCTCGATCAGAGCAACTCCGCGTTCTGCCGTATCGTTAATGCAATTGATGAACCTGATGCACTTTTCTGTGGCAATGTAGTTCCCATCAGAAGCCCGAGTTCGGGATCCAATTCTGCGAATTTCGAGTCAAGACCAAGCATGTTGAAAAACCTCCAAGTGTTGGCTGACACAAAATAGTCCAAATTTTTCTCCAAGATGCTATCCAGATCGACAGTCACTCTCTTTGAGTGGTCCTCATCATTTTGGAGAGCTTGAATCAATTTGGCATTTGTATCTATTGATACTTTTTTATCAAAGAAAGCAAGGGCAACCAGCTCTTCGCTGAGGTATCACAGATGACGAGCAAGCTTCTTCAGAGCAGCGTTGGCAACTATTGAGTTTGTAGTCTTGTACTGTTGGAGGTTCTTCAACAGCATCAGGTAATTTAAAGGTGCAGCAGTTGGAAGTACAGCTTGAAACCACGCCTTCAAATAGAATCTCACAACAAAAATTGCTATGTCCCTTATCCCAGCTTCCTCTTTTGTCTTCAATGGAAACTGTCCTTTGAACATCCACAGTTTGATAGCATAAATGGCTTTGGCCATCCAACGAGCCTTATGCATTGCACCAGGAGCAAGAAATCTAATTCCACGAGAAGGTTCACTTCCAAGAAAGGTGATAGAGATTTCCAGGAGTTCTCTGCAATCATCGCGAGGTTGCTGCTGGTTCAGTTGGTCTGTAGCAAAAGTGATTATTTTGTCTTTAATATCGGCAACAGCACTGGCAGTGAACTCATTATCAAGTGCAGTTATGCATTCGGACTTATCCAGTGACACCCAGTGAGCTTGAAATCGCTTGAAGATTAGTATTTCTGGGCTCGCTGGTGGACTTACGATGACAGAGAAGACAGCTTCCAGTACCAGCTCCAATATGTGGTGCCTGCAGGGAATGTAGAGAAGGTTCTTGTCTAATTTCTGTTAAATCCAAAGACATGCTCCATTTTTTCTTCCAGTATTTGACGCAGTAGTGTCAAAACACATTCCTTTCACTTTCTCTGCTAGATTCCACAATTCCAAAGTTTCAACAACAGCCTTACCCATTTCCAATCCAGTTCCAGCCGCAATTTTTTGGAACACCGAGCAATAGTTCTACTCCATCACTTGTGACTAAAATAGGAAGACGATCAACTACTTCCTTTCCAGTAAGATCTGGCAGCTGCTTGCCATCCCAATGTACAACTAGCGGAACTGTTGGATTAAATTGAGAGATTATTTGTTTAGCTGTTGCTTCCCTTCGCCGAATGCGACTTACACGAACTGAGGAACGATTTACGATTCTTTATGAAGGTTCTATAACGTTCTGGACAGTTCTAGATTGTTCCAAAAGACCTGATATGGACTACTACATAGCACAAAGAGTGCTCTTGCAAGTGGACTTACGCAGGATTTCTGAGGGGTACATCTGAAAGGTTATATCTATTGCAGTATTGCGTAACATTGACCAATGGGTGCTGCATCAAAATTTTCAATACTAAGTATCTACAATTTACAATTCAATTCAAATAAGTTTAAAATTTAAACTAATTTTAAAATGAGTGCACCTATGTTTAGCATTATGATATATTGCGATTTTTTAGATCTTGGTAGCGACCCCTAAATATTATTCAAAACTAACCTAATTTTACCAAAATTATTTTATTTCATAACTGAACAGATTCAAAACGTGCCCCCTCCAGTTTTCCAAAACTTAAAAATAAGGACCACCGTAATATATATATATATGAAGATTATATATACCACATTGGGTTAAAATCCATGCCAACAGTTTTCTAGAAATACGTGAAAAAGAAATATTATTTTACTTTTTATTGTGCTAGCCCTGCTCCTTAGGTCCGCTTTAAACATATTGATTTTATTATGGTATGTAGTACAAATCTAATATGCAAAATTTAGTTGAAATTCATTCAGTCAATTCCTTCCAAATTCGTAATAGCTGAAAGAATTTAAGTTGTAACTGTGGCACACCTGTTTGGTCAATCCGGTTCAAATATGCTATTATGGTTTTATATATTTATATGCGTATATTCCAGAAAATTATAAATAGACTAGTACTAAGAGGTGGAAAATACGGTATGAAAATAAATACAGAAAAATCCAAGATCATTCGACGACAGGGGGGTGGAAGAGGTCTACAGTACCCGGGCCCGCAATTCTTCAAGGGGTCCGGCCGAGAACACCGGTATGTTGTATACTTGTATTGTTGACAAAGTGGATTTGCGGGGAAAGACGTCAACAAAAATTAGAATGGCCGGAAATAGAGATCTCAGTGGTTTTCTAGTATTTCTTGTGTTAACATTCATTTATACGGTATAAATATGTACTTACTTTATATGTATTCAATATTTTAGTGCAACCAGCATAAATTATACTGACATATTTTCAAATGTTTAATTTAGATTAACAATAAAGGTAAGTAATTGCTAGCTATTTATTTATATTAGTTATATTTACTTAAGAAACAATATTTTAATTGACAATTACTCATAAGTTAAATACTGTATTTAATCGTTTAATATTTTATGTTATATTCATTAAATTGTTTTTGCTTCTTAAGATTTTAAGATTTCAATAAATATAGTCATTTTTTTCATAAATGACTTGTTGCTTTTTAACCCTCATATCTACACGCGGGCACACACAAACACATATCTAAACACATGGAGGACCCGTCATACACTTTGCACCGGGGCCCGCGTTAGTTCTCGACGCCCCTGGGTGAGGGTAAATGTGAATGTGGAAGGAAAGGATACGAAAGGTGAACAAAGCGACGCTAGCGCCGCCGACATTACAATAAAGAATATTACATGTCTCTCCTTACATTACAAACATCGAAATCTTATATTTACGTTTGTCTTCCGTTATTTCCGCCGTTCCTCCTGGCAGTTCTAATTCTCGCCGCCTGCGCTAGCGTCGTCTTGTTTACGTTCACCCTGCTTATGCGCACAGTATCATAATTGTTATACCATAAATACTTCGGCGATACTAATTTAATCTGCGACGCTTAGAGGTAGGCGTTGCCTTTCTGCGAATCACCGATGAGGTGTTTCTTTATTTACTTATTATGAAGTTACCATATTGCGCATGTCTTGCTATCAGTTTTGTCTTACCGCCATCACATTACCGAACGTTAGGTTTCTTAAGGAAAAATGGTCTTTTAGAGGGG
Organism: Tanypteryx hageni; assembly: GCA_028673005.1. Taxonomy (NCBI): domain Eukaryota; kingdom Metazoa; phylum Arthropoda; class Insecta; order Odonata; family Petaluridae; genus Tanypteryx; species Tanypteryx hageni. Next base: position 237,875,654 of record CM054113.1, on the reverse strand, counting down.
GGAGCAATAATCGACAGCTAACAACCATTCCATGAGCGTCCCTCCGACACCTCCAGCAACTATCCAAACGACAAGAGTGAATGGGAAAATAGGTTTCGCTTAGGGAAATGCTTTTCGAGAACGCATCCGTTGACCGAGGGATATCTGTATCTATGAAAAGAAAATTGATAACAAAATGAGAATTTAAACTGCAGTAATTGGTTTCATAAAATAAATACGAGGTAAGAATGTACCGTTCCTATAAAAAAGTAGTTATTTTTGATAGATTATGTGTCGCAATGTTCGAAAAACGTTTTCTATGCCTCAACAAACAACCACGGCGAAATATGCGATGGCGCTTCATGTTTGTACGAATATGTATCCCGTTCCGAGACCTCTTCTACTGCGAATGGGCAATCCTTGCTGCCGAGAGGAGACTGCGTCATAGGGAAGTGCCCCTTGAAACCTTCCACCCAGCGCGGCGGCATCGAGAGATTCGCGCAGCACGCCGTGCACAGCTGTCGCGAGGGATAGCCTAACTCCCCTTTCAATTTCGACAAACGCGCCGATGACAATGCAGTCAACGCGCCCATAAATTTCATAACCAACAGACATAAGCTGCGTCGGGATTAAACTTAACATGATAAAGTAAAAGGATTTGACCAGGGACATACGAGTTAAACGAGATGTTAGATGAGATTTACGAGTTATTGAATTTATTAGGAAAAAAGCCAGGTTAGGCAATCGATAACTAATGAGCGGAAGGAATGTGAATTTAAATTCTGTTTTAATTAAGTCTTATGAATAACGATAATTTATATCAAGCATAATAAAATTCGATAAAAAGTAAGAAAATCGCAGAAATTTTAAGCTATCAATAAGTGAATACGTCGGCAACGGAAATAATTTGCGCCTGGTAAATTCCACGATATTAAGATAGAAGAGCATTTTAGCCATCGAGCAATACCTTAATCATAATTCCCCTTAATTATTCTTCAATCGGATTTCATCATCTCAACGAAGACAGATCCCACAGCCTAAGATCACATTCAATGGAGCGTTTATTCAGCTCGTTCCGCCTATACGATTCCCTTTAAGCCAACCGCAAATGAAGACCGAGCCGTCAGTCATTTCTTTGAAGACGACGCGTGCAGGCAAGGGGGAATATGGATGGCGGCTCACGAGGCCAAGGTCAATGAACCATACGGGCGACCCTGGCGAGCGGCCTAAGGGCGCTCCGTGGCCCACATCAAGGGAGGCCGCCTCGTTTGATGTGCTCGAGGCCGGGGTTACCATCGGCGGAGGAAGCAAGAGGTTATGCGACTCACTGAGCAGCAATCCCGAGCCCAGTCGCGGCAGCGATCCGAATAACGCTTCATGTCCCCCTCCTCTTGCCTGCCGCCGCCTCCTCCTCCTGCGGCGCTCCCCCTCCGCCTCCTCCACCTCTTCCCCCACCTCCTCTTCTTCCCCCGCCGATCCGGGTCACCTGCCCATAGCCACGGCGAGCGAAGACGAGTCCGCAAGCGATGGACCTCCGAGTCGTCTCTCATCCTTTCGGCCTCCTCTCCTGCCTCGGCCCCTTCCCAACCCCGCGAGGGGGGGCCCTCCTTCGGGGTCCCCCCCCCACCCCTTCCGTCCCCGCCCACGTGGGGACCAAGGTCGAGGGTCGCAGAGATCACGAGGAGGCGGTTGTTTCGACTTCCTCCGAACGGAATCGAATCCTTACGTGGCTGATGGACCGGCGCCGCTTTCGAAGACGAAAAAACACCCGATCCTTTTTATTCACATCGATTGCACTCGAAAGGTGCTTAAGAAGCACGACACAAGTCACCACTTTCGCAATCTGCCAGGCAATTTGAAAATGTTACACAAAATGTCGTGGCATGCAAAACGTAACTTCATAACCACAGCGCCTATAAATTCCATCGAGGGATAAAAATTCATGTCGCTCAGGCGACCGACAAAAATTCACACGCTCCAAATCGCGATGTACGTTTCTAATTCAAGAAAGTACTGTTAATCAAAAGTGGAAAAGTTTCATCATGATTCTGTTTCGCATTATGTATCTCTCTACAAGTTATTTACCCACATCATGTATTTAATCACATTTATCGTCTATCTTTGCCGTATCACATTTACTAGGAGTAACTTGGAAACAAATCGAATTAAACCCCGACTTATTCGCTCATAGGTAAGCAGCGAGCTTTCCAAGCACAAGAAGTTGAGCGTTAGAAAGAGAGCGAGCTCGGAGGAGAGGGGGAATTCACGCCAACAGAGCACGGACACTGACTCACAGAAGAGTTGTCACATAAGGATGCACGGACGCGCGAAACCGCATCTCGGATGCACTCCGTGACTTCGCACGGGGAATACAGACCGCGTTCTCGAAAATCTCCAGTAAAGTTAGCGAGATGAAGCAATGATCGCAGTAGAAAATGGGAAGAGTCAGAGAAGACGGGGGTTCGGAGAATGCCACAGGTAGAATGTGCGGGAAGAGGATCGAAGCCGCGACGGAATAACGTCCGCGATGCACTGCGGGGTGCCTGGTCGAACGACCGGGCCTCACTCCGCTAGGAAGGCAGCAAAAAATTAAGCCTCCTGCATAAGGATCGGATAATAAGCAGCTGCGGGAAGCGCCATATTAGAAGCGTCTCTAAGAGATCGTTTCGAAGAGGGATGAGATGGAGGTTAGACCGCATCCGCTGGAAAGGCAAAGGCACACGGAGGGAGCGGTGGATGCTGCAAGCGGGAGAGGTGACACTCGTCGGAAGGAATACGTTAAAGGTAAGAGCGAATAAAGCGCAGCGGTGAGTCCTCCTCGCCGCCCTCTGTTTAACTGGAGGGGAGCGAGGCTGAGAGAGAGGCAGAGGGCGGGGGAGGGAGGCGGAGCGGCGCACGAGGGAGGCGTTCGCGTGACGTATGCGGAAAGGCAGGAGGGGGAGCGAGATAGACGAGGGGTGGGTGCGGGGGGAGGGGGAGCGAAGGGGTGGGTGCGGGAGGAGGGGGAGCGAACGGGTGGGTGCGAGGTGAGGGGGAGCTAAGGGGTGGGTGCGGGGGAGGGGGAGCGAAGGGGTGAGTGTGGGGGGAGGGGGAGCTAAGGGGTGGGGGAGGGGGGGAGTGGGAGCGAAGGGGTGGGTGCGGGAGGAGGGGGAGAGAAGGGATGGGTGCTGGGGGAGGGGGAGCGAAGGGCTGGGTTCGGGGGTAGGGGGAGAGGGAGCGAAGGGGAGGGGGAGAGGGAGCGAAGGGGTGGGGGAGGGGGAGCAAAGACGACGGTGAGGGTGGAAGGCGCCTCACATGCGGCTAATTTGTAAACTCGAACAAAAAGTCAAGTTTCCGCCACAACGGCGCGTGCGCTAATGCGAATAATGTTCACGTAAAAAATTCTTATATAAATTAAAATGAGGGATGGAGGTTAAAGACCGTATGATGACAAAGAATTTTGGAAAAATAAATGTACGTGAATCGATGAGTAAAATCAGATTACAGGCACATACTACGGGAATATAGATTGAGCAGAAAAAGAATGATCGAATCAACAATTCTCACAAAAAAGAAATGCAGTTGTAAGCAGAGGAGAGGGGGAGAGGGAGAGGGGGAGAGGGAGAGAGAGAGAGCAAGCAAGGGCGAGAAGAAACAAAGAGCTTAGAGTAGAGAAGTGATAGGCAGATACGGAATCGTCCGAATGCGACGTCTCCAACAAAGCGGCAAATTTATCATGTGAAGGCTCAAAGATATCTTCGGATGCGTAAAAAAGAGTAGATAAGGTGAAGGCAAAAAATGTATATACGAAAGAGAATAATAAAAGAAGTATAAGTGATAGATGAAAGTATAAAGAGATACCAAGTGCATTAAAACAGGATGAAAGGAAAAGGAATACGGAAAACTACGAAAAGGAGATGTGAGGCGATGAAGGCGGGAAGAACAAAGATAACCAATGAAAATAGGAGAAGGGGCGAGAAAGATAGAGAGAGAGAGAAAGGAAGAAGGGGAAATTGCAAGGAAGCGAAGAGGAGCGGGAAAATGCAGATGGAAGCCACATTTTTTATTTCACGGGAAAAATGTCATTTCAAAAGTTATTGGTTCAAGTCCAATTTCACATAATTTAAATATTTAGTTTCGATGCAAAATAAGGATAATTTCTCAATTTATACTACAGGTTCCCAATGAATTTATTTTAAAGTAATAAATATGAACAACGATCTATTATAGAAGACTTAAAATACAACTGAAATAAGAAAAATAAAATATCTGCGCTACAAAACAACATGACGTGTAAAGGACAGAAAAAACGCAAAAAGTTTAATTCCAATTTTGGCAGGATACGTCACGATTATCAACTCTTGCCCTGCATCGGATGTCAACATTCGAACTCGATACTCGGAGAAAGATCTAGTTCACAAAATCACGGTGAGATTCGGTCGAAAGATTTCTCGCGGAGAACCGCCATTCACGTTCAATTTAACACGGTGTTGGAATGCCCACATTGCTTCGACGATTCACCGTTTCGGAGGACGTGGTCAGGCATCCCGACGTACGAGCCGAGGATGCATACGTACGTGCCACATCCCGGCCCAGTTCATCCTGGAGGAGGAGGAGAGAGGATGAGGAGAGAGGAGGAGAGAGGAGGAGGAGAGAGGATGAGGAGAGAGGAGGAGAGAGGAGGAGGAGAGAGGAGGAGGAGAGAGGAGGAGAGAGGAGGAGGAGAGAGGAGGAGGAGAGAGGAGGAGGAGAGAGGAGGAGGAGAGAGGAGGAGGAGAGAGGAGGAGGAGAGAGGAGGAGGAGAGAGGAGGAGGAGAGAGGAGGAGGAGAGAGGAGGAGGAGAGAGGAGGAGGAGAGAGGAGGAGGAGAGAGGAGGAGAGAGGAGGAGGAGGAGAGAGGAGGAGGAGGAGAGAGGAGGAGAGAGGAGAGAGGACGGAGGAGGAGAGAGGACGGAGGAGGAGAGAGGACGGAGGAGGAGAGAGGACGGAGGAGGAGAGGACGGAGGAGAGAGGAGGAGGAGAGAGGAGGAAGAGGAGAGAGGAGGAAGAGGAGAGAGGAGGAAGAGGAGAGAGGAGGAAGAGGAGAGAGGAGGAAGAGGAGAGGAGGAGAAAGGAGAAGAAAGGAGGAGAGGAGGAGGAGAGAGGAGGAGGAGAGAGGAGGAGGAGAGAGGAGGAGGAGGGAGGAGGAGGAGGAGGAGGGAGGAGGAGGAGGAAGAGAAGAGAGGAGGAAGGGGAGAGAGGAGGAAGGAGAGAGGAAAAAGAGGAGAGAGGACAGAGGAGAGTGGGGACAGAGGTGGAGAGAGGAGGAGGGAGGAGGAAGAGGAGAAGGGGAGGAAACAGGAACGGGGGATAGGAGGGCGCGGGGAATGAACGCCGGGCGGAGGAACGGAGGGCGAGGAGAACCGGTGGGAAAGCAAAGGCGCGAAAAGACGAGAAGAGCAATGCGCAGAAACGCTTTCCCCGATGGGAGTGGAAGGGGAAAAGGGCGGCGATACAAAAAGGCAGGAAAGTAGCCGGGGGAGGAGAGGGCAAAAGTGGAATTTTACGTAATCGTTAAATGAGCAGAAAACCTATACCGCAAAATCCTCGTCATCGGAGCGCATAAAACATTCCTCATTGGCTTTCGATAGAAGCCGAAGTTCGAAAGGCAGCTAGAGGCGGAGAAGCGGATGAATACGTAAGGTTTAAGCGGATGGAATTGGGAGGATGAAGCGATAGCTGCGGGCGAGCGTGGGAAGAAAGAGATATCGACGGATCGGGAAATGGACCGAGTGAAGGTGAGCGACGGGGGCGTCCAAGGGAAGAGGGAACCAGAGGGTGTGCACGTCAGAGGAAGGAGAAGAGAATACAGCCGAGTCGAAGGGGTAAGGAGTTTATGGATCGCGGCGGCGCCACGAAGCGGGACGACGGCGGCGCGGGGATAAAGAAACAGAAGCCTGGATGCCGAAGGCGAGCAGAGATGCGGCGGCGCACAGGGGGTGTAAAAACCTGAAGGGGAAGGAATTTCTCCAGCAAAGGGAACGGGGGTTGGGGAGAACGGAATCTACGTTTCCTTCGCGAATGGAAAATTAAAAAGGACTGCGCTAATATTGGAAAAACGGCGGAAAACTATTTTATTATTCAAAGAATATTAATATGCACCATCGTTACTCAGAATGGTACCCTCTTTGAAATGATTAAAGCATGAAACTAAAACTAGTCAAAAAGTTTATAAAACAATTTTAAAACGCCCAAAAAGTGCTCCAGGTATAAAATTTCATAAAAACCTAGATATGTTAGCTTTTATATTATATTCCGTCTACGGCAAGGACAGAAGAAACAGCATGGTTCAGGAGACGTCTCACTTAGCAGGCAAATGGACGCTGGAGAGAGATACACCCCGGCTGATAAAATCGAAGAGAATCGAAAGCGGTGTTACAGCGATAGCGAGAAAATTCACTTCGATCCGCGATAAATAACGAATGTTTGCAAAACTATCGCTTATATCCAGCGTAAAAATTCCTCGGACGTCCGTTAGTTTTCCAAACCGTAGACGAAGCACAAACCGCCGCGAGCATGCCCTCGAATCGAGCGAACGGAGGGTGTTTAAGGTCCAACAGAGCGGTCTCTAGGCAAGCGACAGCCTTCGGCAGAACGAAGCAGGAGGAGGAAAGTGCTGGGAAAGACAGCGACCGAGGGATGCTCGCACAGCCCGGCAGAACGAGAGCATCGATTATTTCAATATAACGGCCGAAGGCAGCGAAGGTAAGGGAGCAGAGCGGTGCTGCGAAATCACGCCGATTCACGAATTAGGCCGAGCAACGAGCGGCGAAAAATCTCTCGGGAGAAAAAATATTTCTTAGCAGTCCTCGTTTTCCTCCGAATTTTAAAAAATCAAGCGAAGAAGACAAATAACGACCAAATAGCATCTCTAGAAGCGCATTAATTAGCTTCTCGAGTGACTTGGGGAGAGGGATTAGGTGAAACCCCAACCGAGATGCAGAGAGGGAAAGGAAATAACGGAATGAAAGAGAAGAGGAGCGAATTCCGATGAAGTGCAGCGAGCGAAGTGAAGAGGGATTGATGGGGCGGATTCCAAATCGAAGGCGAATGAGACGGGACGGAAGGGTTTCACAGCGGCGAAGCAGAGAGAGGAGGGAAAAGAGAGGAGATCAGAAAGAAAGACATCCGATATGAAGATAAAAGATCTTCAAGAGAGATAAAGAAAGATAGGGAAAGGGGACCGGTCGACATCTTTATCCGTTTGTTTACCATTCGTTTACGATCGAGCAAATGTCTAAATCCGGGGTTTTCAACCTTTTTTTGCGGACGTATCACTTACTATAGCATTTTTAATGGCCACGAATCCCCAAGTAGATTTTAAAGTGATAATGAAAAGACTAACACTTGTATTAAGATAAAAAACACGTTTATAACGCTTATAGCGTTTTTTGTTTTATAACGCTATATTTAGTTGTAACAACGCAACTTTTGATTCCAAAGTCATGCATGAAAGACATCTACATGTTATCCTGCAATTCGGCTAATTGGTGGGTGGCAGGGGGTGCAATGCACCAAACCTACCTAAACATTGTCTCTCGCAGGTTGAAATTTTCTATTGTGATCTCGTATTGTCCTCGGAAAGAACGAGTCTAGATAACGCTCCGTCCTACAATCGATCTCACGTATCTTATCGTCACGGTCGTTTCTACCTATATACGTTGGTGCTTCAATTATTCCTACAACCTCGTCTTTTAGACATTCCGACCGATATTTCACCAGAAGCCTCAACCTTGAGTTCAATCTACGGTCCTCCAGTGGTACCCAGTTCAAATCCTTCAATAATGAAGTGACGCTTTCCTTATGTTCGTACTTTTGTTTTGCGAATCTGGCTGCTCTGCGGTGTACTCTTTATAATTGAATTATGTCCCTTCTCGTACGGATCCCATATGTTTGAGGCGTATTCCACTTGTGGTCTAACCAGTGATAAGTAACACGAAGTAAGACGAAGAAGAAGAAAAATTAAACTTAATACTTTGGCGTACCCCTTCAAAACTCTTGACGTAGGAACTCCCGTTTGAAAACCCTTGCTATAAATGTAACTTGCTGGAAAGGAGAATGCGCTAGCTTATCAGATGTACCTTTCAGTTTTGTAATGAATCAGGTACGAGAAATAGATTAATTTGCACTTTACAATAATGATGTAATTCTCTCAAAATTTCCAAAAATAATAGACGTGTAAAATGTTACCGCTATAAATGATGTATTATTCAATAAATGATCATAATGATTGGAGAGTATGGTGATCTAAGCGCACTTGACATCTAAACGAGCAAAATATTTTCAAAAATTATTTCGGCGGGATACTACAAGGGCAAGAAAGTAGGAGTGGGTGGATGGAGAGAGGGGAAAAGGGGAGGGAAAAGGCAGAGTCGGGGGGAGAGAGAGCGAGAGGGGGAGAGAGAGCGAGAGGGGGAGAGAGAGCGAGAGGGGGAGAGAGAGCGAGAGGGGGAGAGAGAGCGAGAGGGGGAGAGAGAGAGCGAGAGGGGGAGAGAGAGAGCGAGAGGGGGGAGAGAGAGCGAGAGGGGGAGAGAGAGCGAGAGGGGGAGAGAGAGCGAGAGGGGGAGAGAGAGCGAGAGGGGGAGAGAGAGAGCGAGAGGGGGGAGAGAGAGCGAGAGGGGGAGAGATCTAGAGGGGGAAGGGGGAGGGGGAGGAAGGGGGAAGAGAGAGAGAGGGGGGCAGGGAAGGGAACAATGGAGGATAAAGCGAGAGTGGAGGAGAAGCGAGGATGGCTCCCGAGGGCGTCAGTAAACGAGGGATATGGCCCGTGAGAGTAAGCACAAGGAGAGAACGAATGAGAGACCTCAACACCTTCCGCTTCTCGACGATCGAGAGAACGAAAGCGAGGCTCGGCCTACTTGAGAAAATAAGAAGACGCTTCTGATAAAAGAAGAACACCCGAACGTCTTTGCCAACATTCTGAGACCATTTTCGATGGACGTGAGAAAAAGTGAACTTTCTGCCCTCCACCTTGAGATAACAACATAGATCCACGCGGGATAATTTCCTAATACCCGAAAATAAGACGACTCTTGTTTTTCCAGTTGCTAAATTAATTAATTAGTTAACGCACGAGAAATGACTAGCGCGAGCTCTCGAGCAGAAACTCGAACCGTGTGTACTGATCACGTGAGTGCAAGAGCGAGAATAGCGCGACTTCACGCACGAGCTCGAAACAAGATTGAACATGTTCAAAATTTTCAGTGCGAGTTGTGAGCTCGAACGGAGAAGACGGTGTTTCTTGACAGTGCTGTTTGGCGTGTTTGTGTGATGTCTAATTGGAACGATGAGCAGACGAACAAGTTTGTTCATCTCTATGAACAACATACGTTGTTTATAGGACACGAGTTCAGTGCTGTATAAAAACAAATATGTACATTAAACTTCTATAGGAATCACCAGTAGCTAAATATCGTAAAGTTATTTCTAATTTTAATGTTGCTGGTAGGGGCTCACTCATATTTATTGTTTTTGTATTAATGGTTCCACTTTTTCAATAATAAATCACATTGCTTGTCATTCAGTCTAAAAAAATCTTAAAAGACACACTATCTTCAGATTTCAGCTCCTGGCACCAAGTGTTTGAAGCACCACGTTCACTGCTTTTCGTTGTCCACTTTCTCACCCACAATCTTTTTTTGTTCTTTTCCTCTTTTTCTTTTATTTTTGAACAATTCTTGAGCTATTATTCCGCACACAATGATCAAACCCTCACTCACCAAAAGACCCATTTCAACTAACATTATTCGAGTCCTAACATCGTATGAACACTATCATGCATGCTCCGTTCGTTGCTGCAATCTCGCACGAGTCCACGCGTTCATCAGCACGTGCGTGAACTAGCATCGTGTGACCCAGGCTATATTCAGTTAAATACGGCATATGGCATTTTCTGCTAGCTCTATACATCCTGTACGTCAAAGCACTCACAAATGCATCAGCGAGATCGGCTAACGGCTTTCAATGAATAAATGCCATTTGTCTCCAGGAGGAATATTACTTAACAAATATCCATTCATAGGTTTGGGTAAAAATCTGTCTTGCGTAGGGTTTGTGCATTCGGTATTATAATTTATTTGTTATCCAAGTTTACCTATGAAATGCATACTGCCCTGAGGCAATTTTCTTCTTCGAATAAAGCTTCAGCTCAACAGAAGACACTTAACAATAAAAGTAGGAAGCAACTGCTACTACTAAGATTAAATTTACTAAAATTCAGTGGAAACCACTTAACACGAAAACGGATATCACAAAATATCGGTTAACACGAAATGCATGTTCGGTCCGTTCTCGAGCCTACGCTTTTCAGTGTATATTTATTCGCTTAACGCGAAACGGTTAACACGAAATATCGGTTAACCCGAAAATAATTTTTGGTCCTAATAAGATAAATCCACGGAAATTCTTCGGATAACACGAAATGGCAGTTGAAACAGGATTTTCCCATGGTCTCTCAACCGCCGTTTTCCCAAAACCACCAACCTCGCCTAGATTTCCCATTAACGCACCAGTACGGGAAATCCCACTACCTTCCCTACCCATCCTCCTACGCCTTTTCTCTGTCATTCACCGTAGTCATTAGTAGGGCAACGACTCCTTACTATGCACTTCCGATCTCATGGGAACCCGCATGCACCCATGGAGACGGTCCACACCAAGAGTATCCTTTATTCCGAGCATCGTCGCCGTAGTAAACACATTCCTAGAACTGTCATCCGTGGACGAAAGAAACGGGTTTGCAAAATCGGCCTCGTATGGTAGTTATTATTGGTGGGTATCTCCCAATACCTGCCTGTCATAACTCTCCAGATCCCTATAAATAACATTCTTGAAATCTTATACCCTCATTTGAATGTGAATCTCTAAGTGAAACCATTGCCGTATTTTAAACAAACCTGTGTACGAAATCTTTCCTATTCATCGAGATAATTTTGTTTTAATTTTATATTTTTATTAAAATTAAATAGTCCATATTAAAAATGGCCAATAAAGTCCGTAAGCAAAATGCACAATGCGTCACCTCATTATTGAGGGATTTGACCCGGGTACCAGTGGAAGACGGTAAATTTAACTCAAGGTTGAGGCTTCTGGAGAAATATCGGTCGGAATGTCTAAAAGAGGAGGTTGTAGAAATAATCGAAGTACCAAAGTATCTAGGTAGAAAAGACCGTGACGATAAGATACGAGAGATCGATTGTAGGACGGAGCGTTATCTAGACTCGTTCTTTCCGAGGACAATACGAGATCACAATAGAAAATTTCAACCTACGATAGACAATCTTTAGGTAGGTTTTGGTGCATTGCACATACGGCCACCCACCAATTAGCTGAATTGCAAGCTAATATGTAGATGTAATTATAAAATGTATCTAATAATAAAAGTTCATGTTGAGTTATTGACAACGTCTGGGCGTTTTCGGATGTTTTCGCCACCGGAGACGCATTTCGGAAAACCGCGCTAATGCGAACCGCATGCCGCACACGGCGATTTCAGTCCCCCACAGTTCAACCGCGGCGATCTCGGCGATCCCGCGCACCACTGGGGTTACATGTAAATTCATTATTTAATGATGGACGTATCTGATTAATACCGTCTACAAGTGAGGATTTTTACAAGGTTTTTGGGCTAGCGACATATAAGATTTCAAGGAACAGTAGTATTTGATCCTTGATCTTACTCTTTACTCTAAAGACTATGCAAGACATAAACATCCAAATCACATGCGACGCTAGCACCAAAAGGAAAACCTTTCGTAGAAAGTTTCTAAAAGTATTGCAAATGGAATTGGAAAGAGGATAAACCACAGATAGGCAGAATACTAAGTTCACGAGAGAGCTAAGGCGAAATGGCATGCCCAGAAGTCCAACAAGGAGGTCAAGCAGAAGAAACGGCCCACTAAACGTCCTTGTGTTGCCCTACCCGGAGCAGAGTATCGCAAAACGAGATTCACTTGTGGGAAATGTGAAGCATTTCTTTATCTGGAACACACGGTCACCATGTTCTAAAGCTACACAGGAAAAGAACTACAACCAGAAGGGGAGTCTGAATAAGACTTTCTGTCCTCTGTTCAAACATTAAATTTCTTTTTTAATCTCTTCAATATGGTTTCTTTATATTTTTAGGCTATTATGCAGACGGTATATTTTCTATTTTAAAGTTATTTAATACCTAGTTCGTCATCTTTATGTCATAACGGCGATTTTTTTAAATACACTACTATGATTTATTATTTCCCCAAATATTATGTTTGAATATCTTTACACGACTTCTATTTGCTTGGAAATATATAAGATACACCATAAAACAAAAGAAAAGTCTCGTGAGTTGGTAAGTTGCAATGGAGTTTCTCACACCTCACCACACCACGAGAGCTACAAATTTGTCACACTACATCTGGGATGTTTTATTTTACAGATTCATATTTTCAACGAAAACCAAGACAGGAAAATAATTGGAAATATGAAAAAGATCTATCATTAGATAAGGAGCTGAGGCTACATAGATAAAAAAGTAAGAAGCTGAGTAGGCACCAGGAAGACAAATTGGGGAAAACGACGAGAAAAGAGCCCGAAGCGGGAAAAAACAAAAGAAACGGATCGACACACACAGCGAAGAGAGGGGGAGAGAGAGAGGGGGGAGGGAGAGAGAGGGGGAGGGAGAGAGAGGGAGAGAGAGGGGGGGGGGGAGAGAGGGGGAGGGAGAGAGGGGGAGGGAGAGAGGGATGAAGAGAGGGAGGGAGAGAGGGAGGGAGAGAGGGAGGGAGAGAGGGAGGGAGGGAGAGAGGGAGGGAGAGAGGGAGGGAGAGAGGGAGGGAGAGAGGGAGGGAGAGATGGAGGGAGAGATGGAGGGAGAGATGGAGGGAGAGATGGAGGGAGAGATGGAGGGAGAGATGGAGGGAGAGATGGAGGGAGAGATGGAGGGAGAGATGGAGGGAGAGATGGAGGGAGGCAGGGGGAGAGATGGAGGGAGAGATGGAGGGAGGCCGGGGGAGAGATGGAGGGAGAGATGGAGGGAGAGATGGAGGGAGAGATGGAGGGAGAGATGGAGGGAGACAGGGGGAGAGATGGAGGGAGAGATGGAGGGAGAGATGGAGGGAGGCAGGGGGAGAGATGGAGGGAGGCAGGGGGAGAGATGGAGGGAGGCAGGGGGAGAGATGGAGGGAGGGGGAGAGAGAGAGGGAGCCTAGCAAAGGAGGAGGAGAGGAGTTTAAAGGGGACCATGGAAAGGGAAACTGGGGCAACGAAGGGGGATGAGATTGGGGAGGGAAAAATTGGAATAGGAGTCGGGGAAGGAGAGGCGGGGAAGGAGAGGCGGGGAAGGAGAGGCGGGGAAGGAGGCGGGGAAGGAGAGGCGGGGAAGGAGAGGCGGGGAAGGGGGAGGCGGAGGAGAGGCAGGAGAGAAGGGAATAGAGGGATTCAGATTGTGACGGAAGAAGAACGAAGAGGAATCGCTCAGGTGGGGGGGCGATTAAAGGCCTCCTACGAAGAGATAAGTTTTGGCTACGAGGAAACAAACGGGAGGATCTGGAGAAACATTAGATGGAGGGGTGCGTATGTGCATGCGTGCGAGATTGCTGGAGAAAAAAGGAAGTGAGTGGAAAGAGAGAAGTGGAGGAGATGGATAGGGCGCCTGGCTGGAGAGAGGAATTGGCGCGGGTGGGCATATAGGGGCCAGAGGAAGAGATTGGCCCCCGGGAGGGCCCCGCCCATCTTCAGCTGATCCCGGGGGCTTGGAGCCGACCCAAGCACGTTGCCCACGCACTTCCCCTATCGACTCCACCCGCTGCTTCGCCATCTCTCTCCCTGTCTCTCTCTGTCTCTCCCTCTCTGCTCCCCCTCGCCCTATTCTCGTTATCCAGAGGTCCAACCTCCGGGAAAACTTCTAACTCTTACCGGATGACTCCACTCGAAACTCTGTTCCTTCTCTTTCCATTTGGCTCTTCAAATATTTCATCCCCGTTTCATAATAATTTGAAGGAAAAAGCAATTTTAATGCCGAAATAAACCTAACTAAATTCTCCCGGGGTTTCCGGTTCGTCGGCCCCTTCCACCCTCTCGCCCCTTCCCCCTCTCGCCCCCTTGCCCCCTCTCGCCCCTTCCCCCCTCTCGTCCCTCCCCCCTCTCGTCCCTACCCTCTCTCGTCCCTCCCCCCCTCTCGTCCCTCCCCCCTCTCGTCCCTCCCCCCTCTCGCCTCTCCCCCCCCCTCTCGCCTCTCCCCCCCTCTCGCCTCTGCCCCCCCCTCGTCTTTCCCCCCCTCTCGCCTCTTCCCCCCCTCACCTCTTCCCCCCTCTCGCCTCTTCCCCCCTCACGCCTCTTCCCACCGCTCATCCCTTCCTCCCCATCCCTTTCTCGCGTGCCCTTACCCTCCAATTAGTTGGTGGCCTAGATGCAGCCCTTAGGGTCGCCCCTCACTCGATCCGGTCTGCCATAAGAACACTTTTCTTCCTGAGTGCTCGAGTCCATTCCTTTCTACTTTCATTCTGGAAGAAATAACTTTGCGGAATCGAAGTCAACTTGTTTTGTTCCATTCCCTCGTCACTCATCGATGTTCCCCTTCAATTCCGAAGTATTAGCAAACGATATATTTCTCCGGGATATATCTGTGCGGAGATAGACATACAATGCGGGGAGCGGGCTCTGTTCTCGCTCTAATCTCCTGCGATGGCGAAACTCACTTTGTGTAAAACCGGCGTTAAAAAATTAACCGTGCATCATGGGCTAGTGAAAGCGAGGGAAGATATTTGTGTGTAAATCACAGCACGTGCAAGATATATAAGTGCACCAAAGAACTCGGTAAATAATCATTCACGTTTTTTATTGAAGCTTATACCTCAAGCAAAGCCGAAAATAAAATCAACAGAGCGATGTTTTAGAAGCGTTAGATTCGCGAAATTCGATTCGCAGCGCCCCTCACTCGCATTAACCGCGAGCCCGTCTTCCGTGTCTCCACGGAGAAGAGGATATCGAACGCCGGAAGAGCAAGCGACAACACGAGAGAAAAAGAATCGATCGCAATTCAACACCGCAGGCCATTTTAATAACCGAGCCACGATCCGTCCTACCTATCTCCCCCTCCGCCTTCACTCTTTCTACCTATCTCCTCTTTCTCCCCCTCCCTCTCCCCTCCCCCCCCCCTCTTCCTGCCCCCTCCCTTTTCCCTCCCCTACCGCTCAAGATGAAAATGAAACAGAGGGAGCACGCGACCCGATACTTTCCATTAAGACTCAAAACCCGTTTCGTGCGAGCAACTGCTAATTAAACCACTCGGCTTCCTATTTTCGACGGCACCGAGGTGACGCTCGCACGCCGCCCTCTGATCGCGCGGGGTCAGAGGACACGCGCCTCTAACGGGCAGACTAAAGGCGCAAGAGGGTCAAAAGTCATTAATGTCTGCGGATATTATTGTAGAATTAATGAAACCGCTTTACGGCTGACGTTGGATCTCTCGCGCCTAAAAGTAAAGCGCAATTAAGGAGAAGAGAGGATGCATCGTGTCCGATGATGCATTTCGACGGGAAAGACAATGATACGCTGATGGGATTCCCGCACTAGAATAAAAATGGCAAATATTGGTTTTTTCAAACCATAAATAAATATTATCGATACAGAGTAATAATGGTTTGAGCACAAGAGTTTTTTCAAATGAATAGCAAATGACTACTTCTATTGCGAAATATGATTGCAGATATTATGCGAGAGCGGTAAAGCACGAAGAAATACTAAAGGCCGCCCATGTAAACACGAACGAGATGATTTAAATTGTGCATCGCTAGAAGGATGCGACCAAAGCTGCAAGAGAAGCCGAGTTCGTGAGAAGTCCACCTTTCAGAAATAAACGAAACTCCTTTCTGCACCGGAAGACAAAATAGAAGATATCTATCTTAAAAGTGGACGATACGATGATATGTTTGGTGCATCGCATCTAACGAAGTGCAGTTGATTAACTAAGGAGATCCGATAGATAGGTAAAAGCAGACGCCATCTTATAAACTCACAACATTTAACTTATCCTATAAAGCGAGAGTCCTTCTACCGCAGTAACTGAGCAGTTGCAAAACATGCATCGCGTTAGATAATTGAATCGCAGCAATAAGGTTGGAATTGCTTTCGCCACCGAGCTGATTTGCGCTGCCTAGAGCACGCACGCACGCTCATCAAAAACTATATTCAATCAGAGCAGCGGCTCCCAAAATGTTTGCAGTCGGCTGGACACTTTCAAAAATATGAAGAATTTTGCGGCACTTTTACCGTGAAACAAGATTTTATGTTTGTAGGTAACACAGCGTTTGGACGCATTTATTTTTGGCACAAAATCATCATTAATTTGTTAGAGGAAACATTACTGCCTTAATGACCTATAGACATTTCCAAATCGTTTTGGAATCACTACATTGGAGAAACTGGAATTAATGCATGTCAGATAGGCGTGCAATACAATAAGTACAGCGGTACATACGAGGCACTAGGGCCGCCTAGTTTAAAATTCCGCCAGTTTCAGGTCACTTCAAAGTATTGTCGATCATCTTCTTCAAAAACGACTAATTATGGCAAAATTGTGTCTCTTGAATGAAAATCACGCTTTAAATAATGTGCCCATACTTTAGAAAATATTCCTCGTGATACATAGCGCCAAACGGGCGTAGATCATTTTCTCTAAAATACCTACCTACCTATATAACTATGTATTATGAGGAAAGAAACGTTTCCCTAAATAAATTATTTAAATACTTTCAAAAGGTAAACAAACAGTTCATTTTCTATTTCAAATAAAAACAAGCTGCTACTTGTCTTTCATATTTATATTAAAGAGAAATAACACCAACAAAACACGATGGATAGTAAGCGCAAAAGCAGACGTTCGACACGATGCCAAAAATCGCTTTTATTTCTAGGATAAGTGCCTAAAACATTTATAAATAAAATTATAGAATTGAAAACATTATAATTTCTTAAGAATGTCCGTTAACAGTTAGGAAGTGAAGAGATGAAAGGGCTCACTGTAAGGTCGTGTGTTCGCCTCTCCGTACATGTTTTTGACAACTATTACAAAACGATTGTTATGAAATCGCTTAATTACAACGTTTATTATGATCGACTGCAGATGTCATTAGTATGGCATCATCAGTGACATGTCCACAACATGAGCCAAAGCAAAATGTCGATCACGTAGCGAAGCGATTGATTCGTCCCGCTCGATCAGCCGGCATTCTCGCACTAAATTTTGCATTACTTTCATGGAATGCACAGATTTCAACAAGTTCCACAGTAATTAAACGTTAAAGAAACATTTTCCTCCAAATGCAACTCGACGAAAATTCCTAACGCGTTTGCTTCCGAAACGGCAGAATCTTCAAACCCTTCATCGGATTCGTACCAAATGTACAAGTTTGGTACCATTTCTATGTGAAAATTAAATATGCATCCTTCCAGTAGCAGATATTCCGATGAATTATAAAATCGCTTTTGCCACTGCACGCTCTGTGTCGAAATCGATAATTTCTCAGGACACTAATTACTTTTAACAATTAGTCAACGTAACCATAAAAAAATGAAGATAAATAAAATTGGTTTGTGCAGCGAATGGCAGCAAGTGACAAGGGACTCGACGTAACCATCTTATTTACCTCCATCCTCACCTCGGCTCATTAGCGAAATCAATTCCAAGGTGCACGACGAGTTCCCGCCGCGGCGAACGCGCTCCACTTCCGTGGGACAGAAGGGGGCAGCTCACTCTCCTCCCCACGTCATCGATACCGCTTCGACCGCCCCCGCGCACGAACGAGAGCGCGCTAGCCTCCGGCGAGAAGAAGAAAAATAAAACATCGGAGACTCAAGAGCTCCCTCCGGCGGTTTCCGCGTCCTCGAAAATCGAGGTTTTAATCTTCACTGCGGGAGAAATGGAGAGCGCCATCTGTCGAAATGGCGCGGTCCTCCGTCATTCCCTCTCCCGTCGTCACCCTCCTCCTTCGTCTTCCTCCCCCCCCCTCTCTAACCCCTCCCCTTTCCAACGCCCCTCATCGCGAGAGAAGGCGCTTGTTCGAATTCTACCTCCGGTTCTCGATCTCGGCTCACCTCGTTCATTTCGAGAAATATCCTCCGACGGGAGCGGGAAGGGAACGACCGAGAAAGGGAGGTCCCAGAGACCCGAAGCGACGGTTGGGTCAAGTGCCGGCGTTCGAGAGACGCGACGACTTGTTGATTGTTCATTCGAACGAATACGAATGCAATTTATTCGGGGCATTCTTTCCTTAATTACATCACTTACCACCAAAAGGGTTCAGACGAACAAAAAAGGTCAAGGACATTCATCTCGCGCTTCGGCTGACATTAAAATCACGGCACAAGAAAGCAGCTTTCACAACTTTTTGAAGGAACTATAATCAAATTTCTTAAGTAAAAATTTCGATGTTGAAACACACTTAAACGCGATTTATTAGTGCTTTTCGTCATTGCTGAAAAGCACTACATATTATCTTCGTGATGTCCGTACGTACGTACGCATTTATCAGGGAAGAATTGGCTGAACCGATTTCAACCAAATTTGGTACATAGAATCTTCACATCATGATCAAAATAACATATCTGGACCGGGTATACTTAGTATATACTGAGGATATACTTGGAGGAGAATGTTGAAGATAAAATGGACAGATAGGATGAAAAACGATGAAGTGCTACGAAGAGTAGGAGAGAAGCGAATGATTATACAGACTATTAGAAAGAGGAAGGAAAACTGAGTTGGACATTACCCGAGGAGAGAGAGTATGATTAAAGACGTGTTAGAAGGAAAACTAGATGGATAAAGGGAAATAGGTAGGAAAAGGTTTCAGCTGATAGACGAGAGTTATCAAGATATGAAGAGGACAGTGGAAAATAGGAGTATATGAAGAACCAGGTTTAACCGTGAATAATCACGGACCTGTCTAAGGACAGACTACCTATGATGATGATACTTAGTAGGGGTGCCAAAATTTCAAAATAAAACCTTTCGGTAATTATGTATTTGGAAGGAATATGCCGGACCGAATTCAACGAAATTTTGTATGAAGGAGGCGTGCAACATAAAAAATAACAAAATCAAAATGCTCAGTATATACTACACAGAAAGCAGGGCTGCCACTATACAAGTAATAAAAATATTCTTTTTACAAGTATTTGTGTTGAACTGTCCATATCAATTTTAACCAAATTTAATATTTATAATGCACACATAAAAAAACAACAGCATATTTGGACCGGATCAACCAAACGGGTGTCACAATTACAAATTAAACTTTTATAAATTATGGATTTGGAATAATTTGGTTGAACAGATTTCAGTTAAAATTTGTATATAGGACTTGTACAACATATCATAATGAAATCAAGATGTTTAAAGCGGAGCTAAAGATCAGGGCTATCACAGTAAAAATTAAAATAATATTTCTTTTGCACATATTTCTAAAGAACTGTCCGCATGGGTTTTAACCCATTATACAGGGTGTACAATTTAAAACGCAACCCAAACCAATATTGTTCACAAGCGCAGATATTGCAAAAAGGATTCTTTCCATCTTTGTTGATTCCCCTCACACTACCGCACACGCGCATGTCAAGATGACCTTGAATATCTCATAGCTGGCGACCTCAGTCGCTGAATAGCGTTTGAGGTGCAAACACGGTTTTTACCCAAAGAGAACGTGTTTATTGTTGATCATTATTTTTCTTCGAGATCTTTTACTGCAGTTCGTGAGGAAATCAGGAACCTATATCCAGCAAAGGAATTACCGCACAAGACATCAATATACCGCCTAATAAAAAAATGTCGTGATACATGAACACGGTGAAAAGGGTTGAAGCATGTCATCGAGAAGGAGGTGGACATTTTCAGCGCCTCCTGTAAAGTGGTTTATTTATAACAAATAAGTAAAAATAAACGGTGTATATATAATGAAGCTTGTAATAAATGATACTTTCTTCCTGTGGGTTGCGTTTTAAATGGTACACCCCATAGTATATATAATCTTCATATAAATAAATAACCAAAATAGCATATTTCAACCGGGTCGACTAAACAGGGCTACCACAATATCAAGGTTAGAATTTTTCTGTAACTATGAATTTCGAAGATATTGCCTGAACCGATTTCGAAAAGAAATTTCGTTTGTAGGACGAGTATAGAATGGCAAAACGAAATGAACGGATCTAAAAAACAGGGCTACCACAATATAAGGAAAAATGATTTTCTGATTTCAAAGCAAATAGATTAGTATACGATTATACTACGGCGAATTTGACCAAAACTCTTCTGTAGCATGGAAACCCCGTGTACGTACATCTCTACTTGTTTTTCGGTAGTCGAGAACAGAAACATACCGCCTGCTTAACCAACTGCACGAGAAATAGCAAAACCACCGAGATTAGTCATAAGAATGGAGACGAGGTGCTAGCCTGTGGGCGTCAGAATGGCCTCCGTAGTCACACAGGTGTCACGAACACGGATCGGCCAACATTTCAATTAAAGAAGCTAACAAAACCAGCTCGACCACTCACACACAGCATAAATGAAGTGGAGCAGCGCAAATATCAAGTCTTTCGTGCGGTCGACGATCCCTGCGATCCAAAAAGCCGCTGGACCGAACGAAGAGGCTTTTTCAAATTAGAATAAGTAGCTATGAGGAGGAATTCCACGTATACGGAGGAGTGGGGGTGGTCTCTGAAAGGAAAAGAGGTACTTAACCTCAGACTCTTTCTCGCTGCGATCGCCTTTAAAATAAGAAGATCTTGGGGAAGGGGAAGTCGAGGCTTTGAGTGCGGTTGAGCCGAAAGGTAAACACGCAGTTGGAAGAGGAAGGTGGAAGACTCGGAGGAAAACTCACCAATGCTGGATTTAAATAAAAAATACGACTGATTTTTTTAAATTGGGTCGAGGCTGAAAACTTACATAAACATAGAGAAAAAGTTACGAATAAAGGCCACGAAATGATGGGTTCAGATGTTTTTATCTTCAGGTCAAACAATGATAACATTCGATGCCATAATTATTATGCTACGTAAGATTAATAGATCTGCTAGTGACGTTTTCATAAATCTTCGATCCATATTTTTTTAACAATATGGATTATTTTTCCAAGGAATAATTATCTAAAGAAATTTGAACGGTGAAAATTGCAAAAATGGAAAATGTGCGCTTAGCGGCTGTAATATCAGGTACATTAGTAACTTCGGGGCAAATTTTGTTCAATTTTAGTGCTTGATGATGCTTTAACTCGAGTAACATAAGCAATAATTGCTATCGTTCTCATGCGCATATGATAATGTTGCGTGGGAAAAGATGGAAGAGTCCTCGAACTATTAAAACACGGAGGAAAACCCATACACAGAAGTCTAAAGAAATTACTTAATAGATGTTTGGACAAAGGCAAGATTCCGACCATTTGGAAATGATCCGTAGTAATTCACATACTTAAAAAATCGACAAGGCAGACCTAAACATTACCGACCAGTATCACTTTTTTAAATGACTACAAATGAAAGTAATTACAAATCGAATCAACGACCCTAAACTGCTGGATTCAGAAAAGCAACAATAATCCAATCAATAACAAACTACCGTATAAGTAGGCTTGGTAGGATTCGATTTAAATCGAAAAACGTCGATTTATTTTTAAATTTCAAAATCGACGAAAATGAAGTCGTCGATAAGCGTCGATTTTCCAACAAGATGAAAAAGTCTAAAGACCTATTATATTCTGAATTATAATATTAAGTCGTTTCTGTTTACTGTTTTCGCAATATTATTTCCTATCTGTGATTTCGTTCCTTTTCTGGGCTTGCATTAACAGTGGGACTGAAAGAAGGGTATTTCCTTACACTCAAATATGCGTGTTTTTGAAAAGCTCACGCTTCTACTCTGAACAATTAGATAACCACAAGGCACTAGGGTAGTTTTGAGAAGACCTGTTTCTTAGTCCTTTTGAGATTATAATTGCCAACCTAATGGTGGGATATTCCACGAGCCTCTCTATACAGATAAGGTCATGGATATGTCCTGCTGAGAGTTCCTCGAGGTTCGAAAGAAAGGAATTTCGGGGATCGTTTGAAGAACCGTTTTGCTACCCCTTCCCCTGCAGCAACCTGCGGCACATACCTAAAACTAATTCAAGATCTTTACAACGAATCCACATTTATGGTATAATTGTTTGATAAAAAGAAATTTATTCTAAATAGAGGGAGTCAGAGACTGAGAACTTAACTCTACCAAGGAGGGTAACTCAGTTACCCCAACGACGTTTTTTCTATTTTTAATGGCTATTTTTGGGATTTCATTCATGTCTCCCCGCGTCTTGCACTTCGGCTCCCATCGCCAAGACCACACTGCACGAAGAAAGCTGAGGTTCGCAGAGGTGTAACTATCTCAGAAATGAATGACATGAAAAAATGCTTCACCAGACCGTAGCGTTTACAACGTAGTCATTTTTGTTTAAAATCTAGATCGGAAAATCCCATAAAACTAAGTGTCCTATAAATAGGACGCTGGGCGCTCATGCGTTAAGTCCGCCTTATGGTCAGTAGTCAAACACTGCTGAGAAAGTGACGAGGGGGGACGGGAGGAGGACGGGAGGAGGACGGGAGGAGGACGGGAGGGGGACGGGAGGGGGACGGGATGGGGACGGGATGGGGACGGGAGGGGGACGGGAGGGGGACGGGAGGGGGACGGGAGGGGGACGGGAGGGGGACGGGAGGGGGACGGGAGGGGGACGAGATGGGGACGGGAGGGGGACGAGAGGGGGACGAGAGGGGGACGAGAGGGGGACGAGAGGGGGACGAGAGGGGGACGAGAGGGGGACGAGAGGGGGACGAGAGGGCGACGAGAGTGGGATGATGAGAGGGGGATGAGAGGAGGTGGCACTATTTGTCACCAGGCTGCGCCTGCTCTGGGTGGACCACCGCAGAGAGAAAGTTCCCTCTTAGAGGCGCTGGAGAGACTTCATCACGCAATGCGGAGACAGCTCTCGTACACGAATGATTGGCAGGTGGTATCGATCTGGAAGGGAGGAGGAGGAGGGTGCAGGGAGGGAGTGTGGGGCGGTGTTATTATTCGAGAAAATCTAACGAGGAGTGGAGAGCAGTGGGTTTAGCCACCAAAGGAAGTTCTCGCGGTGTCGCGAGTGAACAGGATGGTTTGAGAAGAAACGGAAATTTGGAATGGAAGTAACTGAGGTAGAGAAAGGAGAGGAAGAGAGTGTCGGAGGTGAATGGTGGGGAGAGAGAGAATTGGAGAAAGATGGCTGAGATGAAAGTATGAAATGATTAAGTTAGAGGAGGAAGAGGGAGAAATGGAGGGAGGATAAAGGGAGAAATGGAGGGAGAAATTGAGGGAGAAATTGAGGGAGAAATGGAGGGAGGATGGAGGGAGAAATGGAGGGAGGATGGAGGGAGAAATGGAGGGAGAAATGG
Organism: Tanypteryx hageni; assembly: GCA_028673005.1. Taxonomy (NCBI): domain Eukaryota; kingdom Metazoa; phylum Arthropoda; class Insecta; order Odonata; family Petaluridae; genus Tanypteryx; species Tanypteryx hageni. Next base: position 237,852,219 of record CM054113.1, on the reverse strand, counting down.
AGGGAGAAATGGAGGGAGAAATGGAGGGAGAAATGGAGGGAGAAATTGATTGATTGATTTGGTCTTTATTTGGGGCGAGATTGAGACTAGGAAGTCCCATCTTCCACCTAACCCCTCGTCGTGACACATATAGTAATACATAAAACATTGACAATGTAAATAAAGGCAACAATAAAAATACAAGTATTTGAAAAGAAAAGATGTGATTTTGTGGGGAAAAATATGAACTACTGAGTAATGTAATCCATGTAAAAAAAACCCACTGCAGGAAAACACCCACACAAGAAGGGGGGTGTGAAAAACCTGCGAAACCTACTGAGATTCACTAAAGACATCACATAATGTTAAAATCATAAAGAGATAAAGAAAAAAAAATTGGCACAACATGAATAGACCATTGAATAAAATAAACATGTAAAAATATTACCATGTATAATTAACATTGGTGTGTGTGAACAAAATGAAGAGAAAAAAATATAAATAAATCAGTACAATACAAACGTTTACAATAAATATTGTTTTGTCAAAATCAAGATATTTACAAAAATAAAAAAATAATAAAAAATAAATAAAAAATAAAAAAGTAAATAAATCAATTGAAGCATTTAGGGCGTTTTAACTGTTCCTTTGCAAGGATAAGAGAGATTTATAGCAGTGTCCCTTGAATGAGGAGAGCGAGTGCGAATTTTTTATTGTTTGGGGAAGGTCGTTCCATAGTCTGCAAGCAGTTACAATGAAGGATTTGTTGAAAATTACTGTTCTGTGTTGAGGAATAAGGAGTTTATGGCTCCCTCTGGTATTACGGTTATGTAGAGTGTCTATACTTTTAAATTCCGCGGCAAGATAATGTGGCTTGTTGCAATTAAGTAATTGGTATAGCAAGGAAAGCAAATGTAGGCGTCTACGAGACTCCAAGTTTAACCAGTTTAGTTTGACGACTGACTCAGTGATGTGGTCTGATTTCTTCAGATTAAATATATATCTGATGCACGCGTTATGTGTTCTCTGAATTTTTAACGAAAGCTCTTGAGATAAATCTTGGTACGCTATATCAACATAGTCAAAATGCGGAATAACTAATGACGTTACCAGATGCTTTTTTAGAGAAACCGGAGTACTGCTACTTAACTTCTTGAGTGAGTGAAGAGATGAGTTTACTGTTTTACACACATTTATAACATGTGGGGCCCAAGAGAGGGTTTCATCTATAAGCAAACCAAGATTCTTTACCACTTTACAATAAGGTATAGTTGAATTTGCTATGTTGATCGGGATTCTTTGGCATTGATTAATAGCTGCTAATTTCTTAGGGTAACCAATTAAGATTGCCTGTGATTTTTCTGGATTGATACTAAGAAAGTTTTTATTACTCCAGACCTGTAGCGTTTCTAAGTCTTTATTGATATTTTTTATGGTTTTTGCGAGATCGTTTGCGGTAGAACTTGTGTATAATTGAAAGTCATCTGCATTAAGGTGATGATTGCAGTATTTAAGTGACAAAGAGGGAGAAATTGAGGGAGAAATGGAGGGAGGATGGAGGGAGAAATGGAGGGAGGATGGAGGGAGGATAGAGGGAGAAATGGAGGGAGGATAGAGAGAGAAATGGAGGGAAGATGGAGGGAGGATAGAGCGAGAAATGGAGGGAGGATGGAGGGAGAAATGGAGGGAGAAATGGAGGGAGAAATGGAGGGAGAAATGGAGGGAGAAATGGAGGGAGGATGGAGGGAGGATAGAGGGAGAAATGGAGGGAGGATAGAGAGAGAAATGGAGGTAGGATGGAGGGAGAAATGGAGGGAGGATAGAGGGAGGATCGAGGAAAAGGGGAAAAATGAAGAAAGGGATGTCCGACCAGAATCATGTATTTTTCATGTATCTTATATATTCGCCTCAATGTCTGATACATGTAGAATAATAAAGAATAATGGAAAGGTGTACTCTATGTTGGAGTAGAGTTTCCAAAGGCGTTCTTTATGATTTTTGTCATCATTTCAAAAAAGATACATATTAATGGCTTAGTCTTATGTCTAAGCAATGCAAAACGATATAAAATAAGCGATGACAAGGAAGTATTGAATTTGTGATTTATCGATTTTATAATCAGTAGCAATATATAAAAGTCGAAAATTATTTAAAACACTTCACTTGAAATGTGTAGTAATGATCTTTACGTCCACGTTCATTTTACGTCGTAAAATATACATTTCTTTTCACTTGCAAAAACTGTGCGTATGTTTAAGGAAAATAAACGTATTTAATTTCATTTTTTTTCTCGCGGATAATACCTTTCCTTTCATTTACTATATAAGGTGTCGGCGCAAGAAAGAAAATTAAACTTATTTATAGTAGATGTCGTTTACTTTAGCTGCTACTCAGACTAACCTTTCTAACCACCAAGAGGAATATAAATAAATGAATGAATGAATTGTTTTCGTTGGCAACAAATAAAAAACACGAGAAAATTTTTAAAATGTAACCTCAAAGTGAATTATAACTTTCTTGTTAGATTTTCTTGATTTTCTTGTTGTTTAGAAAAAAAGTGAGCCGTAACTGCGGCCCCCGAGAGCGCTTTACGCGGTCCGCGAAGTTACGATTAAAAATAGATTCGTAAAATTTAACACAAAGATTCATGTTATCCATTCCAATTACGACAATGACATTTGAGATTGAAGTGTTAACCCAAAATACCTAATTTAGACTTGATTTTCACTTGCCTCAGAATCTCTAGTTTACGTCCGATTTAGTCTGATTCGGCCCGCCGAAGCGTTGAAAGCTTACAACGCGGCCTGCGGAAGAATTCGTTACCGCCAATGCGGCCCCCCATATAGAAGAGTTTGCACACCACTGGTCTAAATCAATCTCGGATGGAAATGTCCGCCATCACAGTTTTGCAAGAAAAAAACATACTATAAAACCTAAAGATCTCCGAATATTGGCACAAAGTAAACCATCCACAGGCAAGAGCAGGGCGTTCGACAACATTGCACACAGGTGGCTATAAATAATGGTTAGAGGAGAGGGATGGGTTGGAGGAAGGGAGGGTGAGAGAAGGAAGAAGTGCTTGAGAGACAGAGTTGTGAGGGAGGAAGGGGGAGAGGTCAAAAAGTTCGCTTCCATCCGAGCCTCCCTCTCTCTGCTACTCCTCCCCCCATGCTCCCCCGTGATCCTACTCCTCCCCCTTCTTCTCCTCCTCCCCCCTCTCCTCCTCCTTCCCCCTCTCCTCCTCCTCCCCCTCTCCTCCTCCTCCCCCTTCTCCTCCTCCCCTGCTCCTCTTCCCTTCTCCTGCTCCTCCCCCTTGTCCTCCTCCCCCTTCTCTTCCTCCCCCTTCTCCTTCCCCTCCCCTAGTCGTGCTCCCCCTCCCCACGCCGCTCACCGATTTGAGGCCCATTTCGAGTGCGTCCAAAACGATATCTCCGAGAGTCGCTTACCGCAATACGCACGACAGCCAGCGATCGATCGTCTATTATGGAAAGGCTGCTTCGAAAAGGTTCCTCGCAAGTAATTACGATCGTTTTAGAAAATATATACGTAGCTAGATTCCAATCGATATGCAGCAGAACCATAATCAATGCGTTTTCAGATGATGCGGTTTCAAAACTTTAATAAATTATTTTTAGCGCTTTTTTCTAAAAAAATCGCTTATTCGGGTCAGTGTGCAGAACAACTCAAAAATGACGTAAGTTATAAACGCCAAAATTCCAGAATAAATAGTTCTACATATGGTAAAACTATACTAGTTCTAGGACCAGCTGCTGGGGAGTAATCGGAAAAATAGTTAAAAAGTGCATGCTGCTACAACCAACGATATATCGCAAAGGTGAAAAAGGCGCCTTATGTTATTTACTCTGCAAATCTTCCCTCACTTGATTCATTTTAGTGGGTAAACCCGATGTACCTGAAATTGGATTCCCGTACGAATAAATTTCCGATTCCTTTATATGTACTCATAAGCAAAATAAACGACAACCGTGCTTGATTGCTTAAAAAGAACGAAGTGAAGCATTTATTGGGGGTCATCTCCACACCACATCCCCAACGATTATTGTCTCACGCAAAGATGGTTCGTTTGTTGGTTGGTTTGTTGCACCATCGTTTTTACTCTCACCGTTACCCAGATATTAACTATTCTTTTTTCGAATCGATATCCTCCAGACTTTTAATTTCTCTTACGTTGCCATCGTTTTCCTTTATCTTCTTCTGCACCCCAAACGCAATTGATCGAACCTGACTCACAGAGGCGGACTCACAGGGTGCGAGGCCCCTAGGCGATTGAAGTTAGCGAGGCCCACGACTTAGGATTTCTGGATAAGAGTTTTTATTTTAATTAAAAAATTATGCAAACAAATTCTGAATTATATATATTATATTTATTTATTTATTTATTTACGACACGGGAGAGTGGTCTAGAGATTTCCTAGAAGCAACAATGACCCCGCTAAAGAAGAAGCAAAATGCAGTGTAAAAACTACAGAATGATATGCCTTCTGTCACACACTTCGAAGATCATCACGAGGATTCTTAATAAAAGGCTGGAGAAAAAGGCAGAAGAAATGCTAGAAGAAGATCAATTCGGTTTCCGAAAAGGACGGGAAACTAGAGATGCGATAAGGGTAGTTAGAATTATATCAGAAAGGGTAATAGAGTACAGTCAAGATATCTGCGTATGTTTCGTAGGATGGCAGAAGGCCTTTGATAGAGTAAATTGGGTAATGTTGATGAAGATATTAAAGGATATAGGTGTAGACTGGAAATACAGGAGACTAATCAGGAATATATATGCGAGTCAAGATGTAAAGGTCAGGTTGGAGAATGCGGACACCTGCGGAGTAAATATCGGTAGGAGTAAGACAGGGCTGCGCCCTGTCGCCGACCCTATTCAATATATATATATATATATATATATATATATATATATATATATATATATATATATATATGGAGAGCAAGGTTACTAGTATCCACTAGAGGCACTACTGGCGCTAGTGTCTATGCGAGTTTTAGCTCGAGTGTGTAGCACATTGAACATTCATTTGTTTCGCAGCTGTGTGGCAGAAGGTGGGTGTGTGTGGGACTTATGAGGTGTCTTTGCATAAGTGACACAACCAAATACTCGAATATGTCTCAATAAAATGAAAATTTCAGTTGGAGCATAGTAACGGTACTACTAAATCTTACTAAATTATCAGAAAGTTAAATGCAAAGTTTAAAGCAAATTAATATGATAAAACAAGAAGTCCAAACCAGGACTAATGCAGGCTGGTTTCCCAAAGTTGACGTCCCGAATTGATTACTTATATTGACAGGAAATGTTTCAGTATGTGTTAGTCATTCCAACAAATTCTCATGCCATAAATACCATTCTTAATTCATAGTTTATCAATGTCAGAGAGAAATTGGAAAGCAAATTAATAGAGCATTATCAGTTTTAAAATACTAAAAACAATGTCAAAAACTTTTTCTTATATTATATTTTGTGTATTTTTTAAATAAACGAATTTAATAAATGTTACTGTTTATACAATAATATGTATGGATCAACTGTCAATTGCTGAAGGGTAGTCGAATGGAAAAGAAACTAAACTATTTCTTCACTAGTCTATGCTCAAGCCGAGTTCAGTAATATCTCAATGGCAACAATCCGATAAAATGCGATTTAAAACACAAAAACGCTGTTTTGGTAGAAATTCAATAAAATACGATCAATTATCAAAATTCTGTGATAAGAATTAGAATCTACAGCTGCCACCCCCACGCCACCTACCGACGATTATTTTTAACAATTGACGCTTAGTTACGTCTTAGTAACACTCCTTTTTCTTTTCTTAATTGTTGGAGCTCTGTGGCTATATCCAATATCAGAAGGCTATGGTTTGAGTTTATTTCTGTCCTTTGTGAAGTCTAAAATTTTCTCGGTTTCTTAAAATATTTGTTATTATGTAACCTATTTGGAATTTTTAGAAATATTACAGATATGGAGAAAGTCATGTGGTGATCACATCAGATTTTGAAGCATGGTGCGAAACTGGCAATGCCGTGAAGAATTTGCTCGTAGGTAGTTCACAATACCAATAACTTTGCGCCAAATTTACTGTTTTAAATGAGATATTCCGTAAAGATTCTGTTGATGCAAAATATATATCTTTTGTTTGTTCTTTCTGTAACTTTCATTCTAAAATCATATACGAGTTTGGGTACGTTTAGACAAGTATGCAAAAGGCCGCACCGAGTATCACAAAAGGCCGCCGGTTCCCCTCCCCTGCACTAGGCTATTCCCAAACAGCAACCAATTCTGCTGACGTAGAAGTTGACGGATCACTACTGTCATAGTCATCACATCATTTTGGGCTATTTTGAATAATTACACTTGTTTCAGCTCCAGTTTCCGCAGTTGTGTTGGGGTCTTCAAGATTTTTATTTCTACTTTCACAGCTGGCATCAATAAGATTTTCATTTTTCTCATTAGCACTGCAACTAGAATGTTTTTTTACTGCATTCTTTGAAAAATTTCTTCAAAGATCCTTTACACTTTCGTTGTGATTCTTCCAAAAGAGCACGCTTTCTCCTTTTAAATGCTCTTAATTCAAACTTTCTATCTTTATCCCGATCTCTCCCTGACATTTTAATACTCAATTGACTTGGTCTTTTTAATTTAATAACGCTAAACTAAATAATTTAGTCAGATTAAAATAACGATGTTAATTATGATAATGATTCACGAATACAATAAAATTCCATGCGATAACGCCACTTAGCTATTGGCGGTTCACGGGAACTACGAACCAACTATGAGGGCCTGCTAAGTCCGACTGATCAAGTCCTCGAAAACGCTAGTTCTCTTTTATAACGATCGTCTTCATCATCTAAAATGCATGACTAGTTCTTGTGCTGCGACTTTTCAAACTCACGCATCGCCATCAACGCGTGTCTTTCCTAGTTTCACTTTAGGGGCTATGCGCGAGGCACCTAGGTGGCACGCGAGGAGATTTCACGTGACGTGCTAATTCACGAAAACATTGCAAAAACATACTTTAAACACAATTTTACTTTTCTCTCATTTTCACTCTATACTGTAATTTCCCCGCATCATATCCAGGATTTCTTACATAAAAATGCAACCTTTCGAAAAAGCCAAGGATAAAATGAAATTAATGATGGAACACGCGTGGGGGAGAGTCATAAATTTGGATATTGCAAATAGCGGCAATCTACAAAAAAACAGTTCCTTCCTCTCAACTACTGCAAATCATTTTGGCGTCGCTAGCTCGACTTAAAACTCAATATGTTTCTCTGATTTTCCTAAAATGATGTTTTAAAACATTTTTTACGTAACGGCATGGCTATTGAAGATATCCAAGACATTTTTCAATTTCAGACTTCTAGGTGCTTATTCTGAAAATTTATCCTTAGTTCGGAAGGCACAATATCAAACTCAAAAGTCACGCGTCGAGATGACTCTATACCAGGGGTTCTAATTTAAAAAAATTGTCGTGGCGGCACGTGTGGACACGGAATATGTCCGGTGGCCGCACTTGTAATTTCTTTTTACATTTTTAGTATATAAGTCCTAAAACTCATGTAAGATAAAAAATTTGTTACAAATATGTAATAACTCATTTATATGCATACCTTTTATGGTCAAAGAAGTTTATTAAACGGAAATTCATCCACACCCGTCTTCTACAGGTAACCGGAGAGCAGCTCATTTCCTATAAAATTTACAAGTTCTATAAATCTTCGTTGAACAGTCAATGTCCAGAAATAATTGATTATCTGGTTGAATGGAAAGTACCAATGTTTTGATGAATTCACCATCTGCGAAAGGCTTTCTATGTTTTCCAATGTAGTAACAAGCTTTAAATGACGCTAATCGTAGCTCGTCATCACGAGAAAGGAATAGATTCAGTTTTTTTGTTGCTGAATAAGTTCATTCTTATGTTAGTCGTGTTCACCACTTCTCTGCGCGAAATCACATCACTATATTTTTTCTCTATTTCTAATTCGTGCGTATTGAAATGACGCTGCACTGAAAAGGTTTTTATTTGGCGAAGTTCTGTTTCATATATTCGTGTTTTCTAATGAATCTGGCTTTAGAAACACCAAGTATTTTTTATTCCCAGTCAGGATTAAATTTTCGTTTTTCAGCTCTAAAATCACGGCTTCGTTTTGGAAGTGGTGAAACATTAAAATCTCAACTGGTGATCAGAATCGCATCATCAGTCTCTTTCTGTTCTTTTCTCTTAAAATAATTCAACAGACTCATTATGGGTCATTTTTAGAAACTTTTACAAGTATTGTGAATTCACCAAACAAAGGCAAATTAAATTTTAAAATTTTACTTACTCGAAAATTATCACTGAACTATTCCTGGAAATGCGTGCTATATTTCACTTATTACGCTTATAATCACACTTATTACCACAAGACAGACGACGTACTTGCTAGTTAATCAAATATTTACGATAAAATGAGTGAAAACTACAAAAACGTTACTCCTCAACAACACAGAGCTATCCACATGTGAGACGAACGTACACCCTTCTTTCAGAAGCCATTCTCTCTAGGCTAGTGGATAAAACATTCGTTTTCTAGAAGGACCACGCTTCATATTGCCACCTCGAGAGAGTGAGGAATAATGGACGCATAGCAGTTTTCGAAGAAGTTATGAGACGTTCTTGGTCAGCAGTTAAAGTCAATTAACTTTTCCTTTGTATATATAAAGACGCATCTGGACCATATCTCTATATTCTGAACAAGAGACTGTTTATTCACAAAAATGTTCTATACCTTATGTAAAGGCTAAGTTAGAGGTGGCCGCACCGAAATTCCCTGGTGGCAGTATTTGAGAATAGCTGCTCATATATTGCGTTCGCGAGCACCAAGGAGGCGAAACAGCCATCAAGTTCCAATCCGTTCGGTAGGAAGGATCGCACGGCGCCCCGACCCGTTCTGACGGGCGTCAAGACGCCGTTCCCACCGCAACCACGGCGACCTCCGCGTCGCGACGGCGAAGAGACATCGATCTCCCTTTCTCTCTGCGAGGTCAGATTTGTGTGGGTCGATCGCATCTTTCGAAACCGGGAAAGTAATCTACGCCGCTTGGCCCCGAAGCAAACAGCCGCTCCCCGCAAAGGCCGAGATCGTGTTATGCGTGCCACCCGCGGATAGAGCCCCTTCTCTCCCCCTCCTTAGGGACGCGGATCGATTTCCGGACAGCGAAAGCGGCCACGGAGGACGCGCGGTCAGACGCCTCCGCCGCTGAGACATCCACGAGGCCGACATTTACTAATTATGCACTCCGTTTCGAAACACACAAAGTGCCACTTTAATTCGTCGCCGTTTTCAGAAATCGACATTCACGTTACTATGGATGGGCCCGATTCCGATCTCCCGAAGAGGAAACCGGGCAACCCTCGGAGGGGGCCACGTGGTCCCTCCCCCAGCGACGAGGACGACGAGTGGAATAAAGAGCGAAGACGAGACAATGGCGTCCTTACGACGGAGAAGTAAAACCGCTAATGCGAGCTATGATCGTTTAACATCGTCATTAGTCGAATTGAGAAAAATAGTTCATAGTGTCGGTTTCGTTCGAATAAAAACGTTTATCAATCGCATATGACGTCAGCTATGCTCGAGGATTTCCCTCGAAATGTGCTATGAGGCTTCATTTGTCCAAGAAGTAGATGTTCGTCAGAACCGTTAATATAAATCTTTTGTGGAAACATTTACTTTATAAATTATTCACGATTATATCCAATAAATATCTCCCGATATGATAATCCTGCTTTTCTTCTTATATTATTTGAAAATACGTTCCTTTATCATTAATAAATCTTGTTGAATTTGCTCATTATGAGATAGATGTAAAGATCGTAGCGAAACCGGTCGTTTTTATTAAATTGTGTGCAAGCGACAAAGTTTTTCATTACATCTCACGTTCCTTTATATTTCACTATTTTACGACAGAATCTTGAAGAAAGGTGAAAATTCAAGTCAATTCTTAACCTCTGAACTCAAATCGAGGGCAGAAAAATTTTTACTATTCAGTTTCCAAATAACTCGATTAAAATAGTGGTCAATTTGGTCTCGGTAGAATTACTGTCTTCAAATATTAAGCGTCACGAACACTTCATGTCCGGTGAAATTTTGTCAAAGTGCGTGTCTGCAGAACATGCATTTCTTTGCACTAAAAGAAGAATATACTGAAAATTCAAAAAGAAATATGAGACCATCTTATGGATGATATCACTAGGAAAAACTGTTTCTCCGATAGCCATAAAAATTTCCCAAACTTTTCATGGCTATCAAATAAACATTTTTTAATTCATAATGGCAGTGTTCACTTGATAGGCAGAAGGCTAGCATAAAAATGTCGTCATACTACGCCGCCATTTTGTTTCTTAAAAAACAATTTTCTATTTATTAGAAAATGACCTTTCAATACTTCGGGCTTAATTTCAAATTTTCCACCGAGCTATATCTTTCCGCTAAACACGTCTCAGCAATCATCAATTATCTAATGCATTATTTAGATTTCTGACTAATAAACAAGTTAAAAAAATCTGGTGTCGAATACACTTAGATTTGTTTTTATGTTAATAGCGAAAACAAAACACTGGCATGCATAACGCTAATAAACACAAATTCGACAAAAAAGTTATTTTGTAATACACTAGGAGATTTTACTGTAGCAATAAAGATCAGCAAAGAGGAGAAGTAGGCTGTTCTGTCATGGTAGCTCGAAGCTTTAGAACAGTACGTGGGTGATTCTTATTTGTTTCCTGTCAGGCCGAAATGTTTCTCATCTTTTTCGGTTTATTATACGCGTAATTATTTTTATAAGCAGAACATATACTTTGGGAAGAACGCACATCCAAATTTCAAGCTCTTAGCAAACACTATAGAAGTCCAAGACCTAGACCAATACTTTCCTAGGAAAGGCTCAGAAAAAGGATTGGCGGTGAAAATGCGGAATTCGCGCGGCAAACGACGATAGGATAACGGAATGCGTAGGATAAATAAGGAGAGGTATGTATTCAAGCAAGAACATGAATCTAGATTAGAAGTTGCCATCAGCCAGACCTCTAATGTCCTAGGAGATCCGCAAAATTCCGAGGATACGCATAAAATATAGGCGTATCAGATTCAATATAAATGAATATAATAAACTCTTTATTAGCAAAAGTATTTAAATTTCTCGTCGACGTTTCCATTCATTCAAATAGGAACGACTTCTCGTGCTCGTCCATTTCTACGGCAGAACAAATTCGAAGTATTTGTTTGGTAAGGTTTCCTCTAAGTCAGCGGTGAGCAATCTGCGGCCTTGAAAGAAAGTCCCACTGATTGTGAGATGTTCCACGCGTTAATTGTAGTTTAGCAGCAAAAGGCAAGATAATGATGCTTAAGATCGAATTCGGGTGGAGGAGGGTGAAGGAAGGTGGAGGAGGGTGGAGAGGGTCAAGGGGATAGAGAGGATCAAGGGGGTCTAGGAGGGTGGAGAGGAGTGGAAGGGGGTCAGATAGGGGTTGGAGGGGCGGAAGGGGAACGCGAGAAATTTGCAGAGGGGATCCATTCGTTCTTCGGACGGAAACGCGTGCAATACACGTATTAATACTTAAAAGTCGCTTGGAAGTGGCGCTCGTAAAGAAGCCATCTCTTTGGAGTCGCATAGGCCAGGCCCTCGCTTTCCAACCCAACGGCATAAAAGAGGCTCTCCCTTCGCGGTGAATAATTGAGTGCGGGAAAAGGAAGTCTTCGAAGAGAAGAAGAGCCTTAATTCGTAGGCCGCTCGTTCGAGCAAAGGCTTTCGCACACGCGGCCACTCTTGCCACTCGGGCACTATGGGACGCCGCCTTCCATTAGGGAATGGGAGAAAACGGCGAAGATACGCTCGGTTAATCTACGGGAGTAGGACTGCGCCGATAGGAAAGTGTTTGGAGCAGCTAAAAACGAGGGAACTTGAAGCTAATATTTAGCTCCTAGAGAGCACGCAGAAAGGCATAAATATACGCCTAAGCACGTACTCTGTTTAACATTCAGTATGTGTGACTGACCATCTTTTGGCCGAAAAAAAATCTGTTTGGCTTTTCATTTTCCAGAAGAACGGGAGCTCTTTGACCTCTTCCGTCCTTCGACCGCTATAAGATGAACATTGTAGCATGAAAGAGATGTTCGGGGATGTCCCTATGCTATACTTATCTGTAGTCATGGAGGTTGAACCAAGTGAATTTAGGTCTTTGGATGAGAAAAACATCTGTGAAATACATGATGAAGGAAGTGAAGAAAAAAATTCGTTTGGATCGAAACAGCGAATGTTCGCGTAATTGGGAACTGAACTTCGGTCTCCTTCAGAAATTGAAACGAAAACTATCTTCGCAGCAACTGAATTGAACAAGCTCTAATACCTATAGATGCGTTCATTTTCCCTTCGAACATACGCACGACTTTTGCAAGTGAAAAGATATGGATATTTTACGAGGTAAAATGAACGTGGACGTAAAGATCACTACTACATATTTCAAGTGAGGTGTTTTAAATAATTTTCGACTGTTTTATTGACTGCTACTGATTATAAAATCGATAAATCACAAATTCAATACTTCCTTGTCATCGCTTATATTATATCGTTTTGCATTGCTTAGACATAAGACTAAGCCATTAATATTTATATTTTTTGACATGATGACAAAAATCGTAAAGAACGCCTTTGGAAACCGTTTACTGCGAGATTTTGTTTAAATAAGGCGCGCGTTATCTATCAGATAATACGGTAAATTCATTTTATATTGAATTCCGACTACTGCTATGACAGGCAAAATAAGATTCGACAAATTCCAATGAAATTCTGAGGATATAAGTAAAAAAAATGTAAATTTGAGAAAAACAAGCAAAAAGTCTCGACGGCTCTTACGCCATTTCTACCATCATAGATGACGGAATATGAAGCCTTGGAATTTTGTTATTTGGTTTATTTAAATACATATTCGGACTTTCCATGAGTGTTTTTTCATGATTATGAATTTTCGCAGAAATCTTTGTACCTTGGTTCATTACTCCATGGGGCCTACCAATCACCCAAATTGAAAAATATATCTGAGATATCTCCAATTACGAAAAACAAAAGCCTCATCCTCAAAAATGGTGTGTAGCGTTTTTCAGAGAGAGGAGATGAAGAGAGGTATGGCGATGTGGAGAGGAGTACTTCACGAAATACCACAAAATAAACCATTTATTGAGCAGAGGCAGTGGGAGTAGGATAGAGATTTCAGAAAATCAGCACTTGATTCTTTAACCACTCAAATACATTTCAATGACAAAATATTTATTAACAAATTCGAAAAGTGACTTGAAAGTTGCATGAAAACATTTTAATATTCCATTAAGATAAGTTTTGGGAAAATTTACTAGAGAGGAAAGAGGTCTACGCTAGAAAAAGGCAACCACCTCGAAGGGGTGAAGTCACAAAGCGAATGCTACGATAGTTTCCATAAAGACGAGAGAAAAAAATTGAACAGCTGACGCGTATTTGTGCTGTAAGCTAAAGCGAGGTTGCAGAGGCGTAAGAGTCTCGAATTGTGATGCTATAAGAGGCGCTAGGTGGAAGCAACGAAAGGGAGGAAAGATTATGCGCGTGGATGTAAAGCTTACGGGACGTGGATGCAGAGTAGAATGATTACATGGGGGAATAAAAAGCACACAGAAAAATACATACGGCGATGAAAAGGCCACGAAATAAATGTCAGAAGGAGAAAAATTCTAGTCTTGACCGGTCAAGAGGCGGATTATTATTTTTCTATTGTTCTTGGTCCGTTTGGGTAGCCGACTGTATGCCTCGCTGCACACCAAGCCACCTTACCAGAAAATAAACTTCACAGCCAACATAAGCACATGCTTCACGATCATTAAATTTACTTTAATATTTTTTTTCGTTAAAGAAAGTCGTATTTTATAAAAAATTGATTTTTTTAGCCATACATAAGTTATTATTCGTAAAAAAATTACTTGATATTAATTCTTTTATTTTTGAACGTTCGTTGAATCACTCGGATAATGCACCAAAGAGAGGAGAGGACGACGTACATTCAGAGTTATGGAGATTTCCATAATATTCAAAGCTCATTGAGAGAGAGCCAGTGAACCTAAAAAATCTTGTAACATATAATAAATAAAATTAATAAATCATAATATTTTCAATAAATTAAAGGCTTAAAAAAGTCATAAATAGCGATGAAAGACCGCTGCCAAGGACGCTCGCGGGGGCAATGTTGTTCCATGCAAATTTCCAGCCGGAGGGCGTAAGAGGGCCGGAGAAGCAGGAGATTCCGGATCGCCGGAAACGCCTTGGGGCAGAATTTCTGACGAAGAATCCGTAGGCTGGATGGGAAATATTCCCGTCAACGGGAGGAATGTGGAAGAGGATGGAAAGAACTCCGCCTCTTGTGCCACGGATCGCGTGGAGAACCACGCCCTTAATGCGATGAATAGGACAAACGGCCCGTGCTGAAAAATGAGAAGAATTACGAGGGATGGGAAAATTTTCATTTCGCGTAAAGGCGGCGGCGATAATCGGAAACAGGACGATTTATCGAGAATGAGCAATCAACTCGATAAAGAGGATATCTAAAAATGCCCCGCCCTTTTTAGGAAAACGGCGCTTTTATATAACGATCGACTTACAAATGTGGACCTTGATGCAATTAAATATATATTGGTCAACACTCCATGATACCATAACAGCTATAAAAGGGGAATACGACATACGACACATTTATTTTCAAATATTTTAATGTTATGTACTTTTTCGATTGGAAGATAAATTCACTTACTAGAGATCGCATTTAAATGGAATCGGCGATGAAGGAAATTTTGTACTCAACGTATGGTATCCCGCAATGAAATTTAGTATCGATAATCAAGGAATGTAGAGGGTCTGAGTTAATCAAAAGTGCAAATATGTGAAATTCCTCAACTCTTAAAAAATAACAACCTCGAATGCAGTGAAGGACAAACAATCGACACCTTCATACAGATACTAAATTTCGACAAAATTTCGTTGAACATTTATTTTTCTAAAGAAAGTACTAGTCCCTATACTTTTACGAATGTATTAGCAAACATTGTCGAGCACAGATTCACAGAAAGACTCTGCGGCTCTTAATTTGCCTAATTTCTCAATTACAAAATTTTTGCGTTTTCACAAATGAGAAAATACTCCGTCCTAAAACTCATATCTCGTTAAAGCGATCGATCGATCGGGCGATCGCTCGATTTCAGATAAACAGATCCAAAACATTTTTTCCACAGCTGTCTCGAGAGAAAGGCAGCGACTCCGTCCCGAGGGCACTTTTGCCATTATTAAACGTTTATTTCCCTGGACGAATCCTTATTTCGGAGCGAATGAGAATGCACGGATAGAGAGAGAGAGGAAGTATCTTCCGTACGTGAACCTGTCCGAGCCACGCCCTCCGGAGGCCGTCGTCGGCGGCACACGCCCTCTTTCGACCGTTCGGACCGTCTATCTCTCATCTAAACGACGAAAACGATCTATGTATCTTAATTTACGGCCAACGGCTTCTGGCTTGGCCCACAACAAAAACTTATGAAGAGAAAACGAACGATATCAGATCTACTACAAAGATGGCTTAAATAGCGTGAAAAAATGGAGTTATCGAGCATGAAACCAATATAACAAGGTTGAGCATTTTGCGGCGATCCAAAAAACTTCGTATTCGAAAAAGGTGGGCGAAATGGAAGGAACCAAACATCATGGCATCTTGAGATATATATAAAGGGTCACATTAAATTTAGCAGTTTATAAACGTACTACAGCTTTAGCAGAAAACGAAGAATAAATTTATTGCATCGTTATATCAATTTATATTTATTTATAATCATCTATAATTATTAATCTTGTCAAAATTATGACTTTAGACTACGAGTATATTATCACAAAGTTACAATAAAATTTTGCTAATACCTTATTGATTTTTTGCGAAAGTAACTGGTAATTCCTCTTGTGAATACTTTGGAAACAATATTTTCAATTTTGTTTAATATAGCGAGATTGTTTCACAGCCATTCATACTCGTAAAAAATCATTCCAGCATGTTAAGCGCCTCTTGCACCTCAGCTTCTTTTGCAGGTGACACTATAAATTCCTCTTCGCCGTCTGCAATCTCCTCTTTCCCTTTCCAACTACGTTATCTCTGATCTCCAATTATTTCTCAGATGCCTCTATTGGAGCACAAGTAATCTGAGCCTTATCAGCTGATTAAAACTTGTCAAATTATGCTTGCACCAGCATTTTTTCATCTATTTCATCCCATTCTGCAGGCTCATCATCTAAAGCTAAAAGGTCCATCATCATCAACTTCATTATCTTGCATCTGCATAATTTCAATTAACAAATATAAAACACCGTACTTAATCGCCCACTTGCCTTCATCGCGTAATTTCCCCTCCGGAACTATGAGGGGAAAATGGTTCATTTTGTCTGATATGACCACTTTCATATGATAGAGGTAAACCCCATATTTCCCCCACCCTTGTTTAGGGGCAAAATCGTGAGAAAAAGTGAGGTAAATACGCGGGTAAATACGGTAAACCGCGTTAAATTTTACAAATAGCATCAAGGTTTCGCGAGTCTCGTGCTGCTCGCGGATCATAGTTTGAGGACTCTGTCATAAATGATACTCTATCGACAAAAGTCATTAATTTATTAAAAAAATCACAGGTTTGAAAATTTTCAGGAAAATCTAAATATATCAGTAAAAATTAAATTTGCGCAAAAATAGATTATGCAAGTCAATGGTTCACGGAAAGACAAGCTCAGCGGCTAAAATTCAAAATAGATCCTAGGAGAAAGGCAACCTCGTAAGGAGCGGTGGATCGATCGACCTCATCGGTCCTCGGCCGCAATTAATAGGAATCTTCTCCGTCCGATATATTGATCGCAAAGGCGGCGGAGGGGCTTTGTCGAATAAAAAATTGGTCGGAGACTAATCGATGTCGTCCCGAGGAAGGAACTCCGTTCCTCGAGCGTCCCTTCTCCGAGAGGGACCCACCCACGCACTCCCCTTCTCTTATTCTGGCCTCGATTCGCGAGAGTACCCCAAGGATTCACCCCCCCCCCCCATTTCCCCCTCCCACTCCCCCTCTACACACACAAGGAAAGCGCGTTATAATTAGAACGGATGAATGAGTGAACAACCACTGTAGACTTCCACTCTGCAGCTGAAATGCTCCCCGCGTTTACCCCGCCCATTAAGGAGCTGCATATAGCATCTATTAGAATCAAGTTCTCACCTAACACGTATAACTCCCGTTACGTTGGCAAACTTTCCTTAACTTTAAAATCCACTTCATAAGGATCAAACGCTGGGGTAAAGGTCGCAAAGATATTTCAATTTTGAAGTGGAGTTGAAAGAGAAAAACCGCAGCAAAAAATGCATTAAATCGTCTAAATCTTAGGGCGTATCAAAATATTATCCATCGACAGATTTTAAGAGAGCAAATTTCTAATATAAGGGAAGGGGTGGAAAGAGGGGGAGAGAAGAGGGAAAGAAGAGGTGGAGGGGAGGAAGGAGGGATGGGTGAGAAACGGGTTCGGCAGATTGAGATTCACGAGAGAGACATTCGACCTGGCGTCGATCTTACAACAACATAACTTCGTAAAATTAAAATGCAACTCCAAAAATACCATAAGTCATGTAAAGTGACATTTAAATGCTAATATGATTTCATTCAAAGAAAAAACAAAATTATACTCGTGGAAATGGCATAACTCTAAAGGAGGTCGATGGATCGAGTTCCATAGGTGCCTAAGTCTTTGGAGTGTCAAACGCACCTTTAAATCATTCACGACTATTGCACGCTAGTGTAAAAGACAAATCGTCCACTACGAAAGATGCAATTAGCCAACTAAGGAATGGCATCGTTCGAAGAAAAACTGCGGAGATCAAAGCGAATAAATTAGAAAGTATTGGTGGGAGTCGAAGAGGGAAACCTCGACGCGCGTGCCATCTACAGCAACGAGATAAGTATCTTCTTCACCTATGCAAGAGATGCGACCGGATGAGCACCCAACGCAGCGCAACCACTTTCTCTTTCCATCGGGACCACTCACGCTTATAAACGAGAAACGAAAGTTGAAGCCAATGAAATAACCGAGTTTGCGCTTCTTGAGTCGATCGTTTCATCAGTAGCACTCGAGGAAACGATTCCGAATCTCAAACGATAATAGCACAATCTTCTGGAAAAGATTTGGAAATTCAAAATTTCTCTTTCTTCACACGTACATTTCTTGGTTAAATAAAAATTATAAACAATGACAGGAATCCAGCAACCTCATATTTTTAAAATAGATAATTTATGGGAATGAACACCCAACCGATTGCTTTCAGAAAATGAAAGAAATATAAAAATTCGGCTTAACTCAGCAACGTGGAGACTTTTAGTAAAACAAAAGGAAAATAGAAACTTCAGGCGTCTTGGAAAATCATAAGCAGTTAAAAGCTTCCGTCTTTCCCGATAAAAATTAATTTCAACTTCGCAAATGCGATAAAGTTCGCTAAGAGTCGACTAAAAAGCATCAACTCACACCGATTAACAATATATTACGCATATACCAAAAGAAATATGACGCAATGTGTGGATAATAAAAATCGAATTCCATGTCAGAAAACATACACTCGTAACCTAGTGCGTAATAAGAAATACATCCAATGAATAAGGATGTAAAAAGCCCACCCCTCCCATAAAATAGCGAAGTAGTTAGGGAGGCTGTCCGAAGCGGCCTTGTAAGCGCAGTGCCGCCGAGAGAGCCTGAAGAGGGTGTGAGGGAGGGAGGGAGGCTGTGCTACAGAAGGGAGGACGGGGAGGGGAAACTGCGTGGTATTGATCCGCGCCCTCCGGTGCCTCCCCCCTTCCTCCGCCCGTATATGCCCCCATTTCCCCCCCCCCTTCACCGGTAAAGAGCCTCCCCCTCCTCCCCATTACACGTGCATTCATCGATCCCACCACAGGGAGCTGCAATCGCGAAAGGGAGCCCGGGACGACGAGGAAAGGAGAAAGGCCTTTCTGCGGGACTCGGAGAGAGTGGTGAAAGATGGGGAGTGGGAAAACAAAAGAGAATCGAAATGAATCGGTGATGGGTAGAGCAAAATTAAGGTACTCCTCGGTATCGTCCATATTGGCAGTTGGTTACCACAAAAAGCATTCCTAAACTATTGCTATTTGTAGTTGGAGTCAAATCCTTAACTTTATTAAATTGATTTGATAACCACTAAGATGTTTAGATAGAAAATATCGCAAATCAGCAGCCAAAAACGGGAAAAACTGAAAAAATATATTCCATTAAGAAAAAGCATAGTTACCAATGAGAAAATAAAAATACGAGTAGGTCTTACTAAACATAGAGTAAAAGAAATTAAAATAAACTAAAATAACTTATCGATATTTTCTACCATTTAGTATTATTTACTCATTAAATACGATTGCCCACATTTCAAAATGTTACACTACAAAGCTGCGGTCTATTCTACGAAAAAATAAATGTCAACGACTTTTTAAAGATTCGTAAAAATAGATACAATTCAATAAAATTTATTAATTTTAGAGACGACCTTATTGTCCCTAATGAAAAGTTATAACATCAATTCAAATTATAAAATTTTCCTTAATAGCTCGATTTATAAAAAAGAAGAACTTTTTACAAATTTCGAAATTTCGCAAATTTACTATCTATAATTTTCTTGAAATGTGCGAAAATTACCTCAAAATTCAAACTAATGCTATTTTTTCCATCTAAATAGCAGAAAATAATACTAAAACACCAATAAAATTAGGTCATGTCGAGTACAGCAACAAATCCGTAAAACAGTTTCAATTGACGCAGTTTTCAGAAAACCGAGGCTTTTGGTACATGGAGAATTCAAGGAAGCTGCATGGCATTCGAGTTACATTTCCGGTTCCGAAGTATTACGGCGCTTATGTCGTATTTCACGAGAACGCTTCACATAAAAAAAAAAGAAATCTCCAAGACCCATTGGTTCATCGATGTCTATCTATATAAAATGTGTATCTTCCTACCCCCTCCTCCCACCCCCATCCTCCCTCCGTCTCTCCCCCTTCCCTCTCCCTCCCCCTCCCTCCATCCCCTTCCCCCTCCCGCCCTCTTCCCTCTCCCTCCCCCTCCCCTCCCTCCCTCCCTCCCTCCCTCCCTCCCTCCCTCCCTCCCTCCCTCCCTCCCTCCCCTCCCTCCCTCCCTCCCTCCCTCCCTCCCTCCCTCCCTCCCTCCCTCCCTCCCTCCCTCCCTCCCTCCCTCCCTCCCTCCCTCCCTCCCTCCCTCCCTCCCTCCCTCCCTCCCTCCCTCCCTCCCTCCCTCCTCCCTCCCTCCCTCCCTCCCTCCCTCCCTCCCTCCCTCCCTCCCTCCTCCCTCCCTCCCTCCCTCCCTCCCTCCCTCCCTCCTCCCTCCCTCCCTCCCTCCCTCCCTCCCTCCCTCCCTCCCTCCCTCCCTCCCTCCCTCCCTCCCTCCCTCCCTCCCTCCCTCCCTCCTCCCTCCCTCCCTCCCTCCCTCCCTCCCTCCCTCCCTCCCTCCCTCCCTCCCTCCCTCCCTCCCTCCCTCCTCCCTCCCTCCCTCCCTCCCTCCCTCCCTCCCTCCCTCCCTCCCTCCCTCCCTCCCTCCCTCCTCCCTCCCTCCCTCCCTCCCTCCCTCCCTCCCTCCCTCCCTCCCTCCCTCCCTCTCTCTCTCTCTCTCTCTCTCTCTCTCTCTCTCTCTCTCCCATCAGTATTTTACCCTCCATCTTCAAAGCTCTTGAACGTCTTGTGCACCAACAAGTAATCAAGTATTTGACGGAAAAGTCTATTTGATCCTTAGCAATGAGGCTTCAGACGAAACCACAGCACAACTACTGCACTCCTTAAAGTCACTGACGATATCAAGGCAGCCATGGACCAGAAAAAAGACACAATCCTTGCGCTACTTGATCTGTCTAAAGCCTTTGACTCAGTCAACGTCGACATTCTTCTGGTTAAACTCCTAACCCTCAACTTCTCTGAATCTTTGATTGCATGGTTCTCCTCTTATAAGCCATGGACCAGAAAAAGACACAAATCCTTGCGCTACTTGATCTGTCTAAAGCCTTTGACTCAGTCAACGTCGACATTCTTCTGGTTAAACTCCTAACCCTCAACTTCTCTGAATCTTTGATTGCATGGTTCTCCTCTTATTTAACGGACTGCAAGCAAAAGTGCCTCACCAAATGGCAACCACTCCTCGTGGCTAAATATCCATCACAGTGTCCCCCAAGGTACAGTCTTAGGACCACTACTGCTCTCTCTCTCTCTACCTCCACAATGTTTCTGCTAATCTTATTAACTCCTTTTACTATCTATTTGCTGATGACCTACAAATCTACATCTCCATCGAACCCGAAAACCTTACAACCGCAGTCAGATGAATGAACAGAGATATTGAGGACCTTAATAGGTGGTTCAAGTCACTCGCCCTAAAACTCAATCCATCAAAACTCAGACAATTATTATCGGATATCCGAAATCACTGAAAAAGATCGATCCTTCATCCATTCCCAGGGTATTTATTGATGAGATATAAATCCCTTACAGCAGCTGTGTCCGAAACCTTGGTGTCCTCAATGACCAGACCCTCTCATGGGGGCACAAGTCACGTCTATCTGCAACAAATCCTACGCCGCACTTGCATTGTTTTAAAATACAAAAAACATTCTGCCATTTAGACTAAAGAAAACTATTGTACAATCACTAATTCTCCCCATCTTTGATTACGGAGATATCATCATCAACGGTACCACCAAATCCAACGTCACCAGAACTTCC